>OMKP01022838.1:0-12224 GCA_900302375.1 Bathygadus melanobranchus
GGGTGTGTGCGTTATTTCCAGACTCCATTCCATTGTGAGCTGTAGAACCTCCACCAGCAGTCGACCACCTATAGAGTCTGTAAGCGGGGGGGACAGGAAGGAAAAGGAGTTAGTGAAAAAAGATCCCAGTTCATTATCAACAGCAATTCATCTTGAGGTATTTATAGAGTTATTGACTCCCCACCTCTCCCTCTCTTTAACTTTGAAATCTTTTTGCCTCCCGCCTGCTCTCTCTCTCAATCTATATCTCGCTAACTCTGTCTGTTTGCGTCTCTCTCTTTCTCTTCGCATCTCACTCTCTTTGCCTCCCTTTCTCTCGCACTGTGTGTGTTTCTAATGGTGTGTCTTTGTCTCTCTGCCTGGTTGTGCAGGCCTGTGGTTTGACTTGGAGATATCCTACACCGGCTCCTTCCTCATGACTCTGGAGACCAAGATGAACCTAGCCCGGCTGGGGAAGGAGGGAGAGGGTCTGGGGGAGCCGGGGAAAGATGGGTGAGGCCTTTATCGATGCTCTTCTTAAGGTTTTTTGGGTGTGGCTCACAATTTTGGAAATGGGCTTCTAAAATGTATTGTGATTTCTTTGAATCCGGAAAAATATCTCTCTGATTTCCTTTGGTTTTGCCTTTGCCTCATGCCTGCGTGTTGATTGGCCACCCGGTGGGATTCCCCTTCCTGTCTGTGTGTTGATTGGTCCTCTGGTTGGATTCTCCCGCCTCCTGTGGATTGCTTTTCTGAATGGTGAGTTGGAGACACGCTGTTATGCAGAGTAATCTCTTTTAGATAGATAGATAGATAGATAATAGCATCTGTATTCAAACTTTAACTTGGGGATAGGATGGTCTAGCAGGGGATAGGTCATCTCACTCTCAGCCAAAACGCACTGTGTTTGATGTCCATGTCTACCTGTAGGCACCCTTAAACAAGGCTACATACCTACCCCTACCTGCTCCTTAATTGTCTCTGAGTTCACTGTAAGCAGCTTTAGGTAAAAGCACCCAGATGCCAAATCACTGAATAGTAAATACTAGTTCATAGTAACTTCCCCTATACCACCAAATGCTGATATGCTGAGACTGGCGATCTATTAGGCGTAGCTCCCGGGTGGGTGTTTGGTTTTTTGACGACGAATGCTACGTGCGTTGTTTTTGTGTGACTTCCAGCGGTCAGCCCGCGGACGTACTGTCTGGCGGACAGCGACGAGGAGTCCTCCAGCGCCGGCTCGTCTGACGAGGAAGACGCCGCCGAACTCCTCGCCGACAAGGCCGCCGTTCTGCCGGGAGGCGAGGGGTGAGCTCACTGCATAGCCATCTTCACCATCATCATCATCATCATCATCATCACCGTCATACTCATCTTCATCGTCATAGTAATCTGAGTGTTAATAGAAAACATGTTACAAACGCAGTGTGGTTCCACAACCCGTCTTCCCACCCTCATTTGAACCCACACATTTAGAAAGCTAACTGCTAATGTGATACACCACACACACACACACACACACTGAAGCTGAGAGATGCTGTTATGAATAAATGATGACTCTGACTCACTCCCGGCCTCTCTCCTCTCTCTCTCATCCATCCATCCGTCCGTCCTCCACCTCCTCCGCTATGCGGTCTGCACTTCCCCAGGTACGTGGGAGGCCACAGACCCAGCAAGATCATGCGTTTCGTGGACAAGATCGCCAAGTCCAAGTACTTCCAGAAGGCCACGGAGACGGAGTTCATCAAGAAGAAGATGGAGGAGATGTCCAACACGCCCCTGCTGCTCACAGTGGAGGTGCAGGAGTGTCGCGGGACGCTGGCCGTCAACATCCCCCCGCCCCCCACCGACAGAATATGGTAGGTTGCTGATCGAGTTCCTGTTGTGGACAAAAATATATAGCACTGTGTCCGGGTTGTTAGTAAGAATAGTACATGGTCGTGTTAGGAATGTGAAGGCACAATACCTCCCCCTGGTGGTGGAAAACAGTCATGAAAGGATAGGGGATTATGCTTGATACAAAATGCTATTGTAATGGTCTGCTTTTCATTATCCTATCATTTAGGGGATCCAAATTAATCTCAGTAAAGAAGAAGAATCCTAAAGGGCAGCAGAAAGTATTGATTAAATTACACATATAATCAAAATTAATTAAAAATGCACAGGCAAGTCTTTATAGGGCTTTTAAAATTACGGTGTTTAAATGCGCTATGATTATTTTGTTAGTAAGACCATTCATTAGCTGGGCTGAATGGGGTTTGCAGCTGTTCAACAGTGTTTAATGTCGAGTTAATATTAATATGTTCCTAAGAATACACTGTAAGACATGCTAGCAAGGTATCAAATGAAGCATTTCTCAAAGAAGCTGCTTGTTGAACAATGCTTGTTCAAATAGCCTAAGGTCCATGAACAACTAAATTACATGTGTACCTAAAGCTACGCCAGGTAAACAAGGGTATTTTCTCTCAAATTAAACAAAGGTTAGTTCATTTTATCTTCCTCGCTGATTCAGATTCAGATACAGCCCGTGAGATGTGAGCAAAAACCCAAACCACTTCCTCTTTAGAGATAACTTCAGAAGAACTTCGTCTGAGAAATGTTCCCCTTTCGGGTTGCCAGGTATGGTTTCCGAAATCCCCCGCACCTGGAGCTGAAAGCGCGGCCGAAGCTGGGCGAGAGGGAGGTCACGTTTGCCAATGTGACGGACTGGATCGAGAAAAAACTGGACCAGGAGTTCCAGGTGAACGGCGCGTTGTTGTTGATGTTGGAATAGCTTGCAGATGTCTACTGGAATGGACCCCACCATTAGCGTTATAATAAGTCATCATCCAGACAGTGTCTAACTTAGTTTAAAACCCCTGGAACTTGCTTAGCAAGTTGAGACAAGGTTAGGTTGTTTTCAAATGGGAATTTGAAAGGGGAATAAAAGGGGAACTTTAGAACGATTTGAATGGCTGGCCTGCAACACCGCCTTACTAAGCAATGTGCCTGTGGCTCCGCCATGCTCTATATACAGTATAGTCCCGGTAATGATGATTTGGCCTCAGATAACAGGCCCGAGGCAGAGTGCGATGGCTCAGTCTCTTTCAGCCTTCTTGATGCTGATGTGTCGTCCCTTCCAGGGAGTTGCCTCCAGTGGAACCCGAGGGGCTTTGTGTTGGCTCCTACGGGGGTGCTATGCGCCACTATAAACGCTGTCTTCGGCAGCTCAGAAGTCTCTGTGGCTTCAGACATAATTCAAAGAGCGCACTATTAGATGTCCTGTCAAACCTTTTTGCCCCATTTTGAGGCATTATCTTTTTTAGTGCACGCAAATCAAGTTATTTCCCAAGTCAGTCAGGGGATGTTGCGCAAGAGGACGAGCAGAGCAAAGAATCAAGGAATGCACTCTCGTCTCTGCGTCTTGCAACTTGTTTTTCTCAGCACTTCAACTGTCTCTCTCTTTTGTCGTTTCTGCTGTCCCAACAGAAAATATTTGTGATGCCAAACATGGATGACGTCTGGCTACCCATAATGCACTCTGCCATGGACCCACGTTCCAACGCCAACCTGCTTGCGGAAACGAACAATGCCTCGGCTGACCCCGAGCCCACGGAGTCAGACGTCTCAGAGTGAACGCTTGTGTTTTTTTTTAAAAATGCGTTCGACCCGTGGATATTTATTGACCTCTCCGCCACCGCCGCGACCTTTAGGATGGGGGACAACCCCGTCCGCGCTTCATGACTGTGTGCCACTTCCACAGCTGGATGACTCGCCTAGTTTCCATGGCTACGAGTTGGCAAGCTCATTGATCATAAATGCTGTAAACCCCCCCCCCGATTAATTAAATGCATCATTATTTGTCAGTTGGAATGAGATACGATGTAGATTGGGCATGTTAGAGGGGATAAAAGTGGGTTAGGGTTAGAAAGTGGGCCTGGTCAGACGATGAATCTACCCAAATGAGAACCATGATACCTGTGATGTACAGATTTAACCAAACAAACGCCAGACTTCTCCAACACGACAATGCTTGGTGTTATTATGGCCTATTCACCCATCAAATCTAGTTTGAATTCAAGTGTCAGTGCCAGGGAGGTGTGGAAACAAACAACTAGTTTTTATAGGCCTCTACACTTTTCATTGCGCTGCCTGTAGGCTATGTGAAGTTGTGGTGGAAGGTCGCTCGTAAAAAGCATTCATTGTTTTAGCGAGTTGTCAAACCAACTGTAGTCTGTATGTACAAGTGACATGCTAGCTGTGAGCTCAGTTACATCAGTTTCTGATCAAATAATGAATGTATAATGAACCATGGCCTGTGGGATGTGATGTATGGCATAGAGCGAAAAAAAACCCATTGTGGTCGTTTTCACAATTCCAAGAGCATTAGATGTCTGCAAGGAGCGCCCTCTCCTGTGAAGAACTGTTCAGTCATTAAGGGACCAAGAGACAAGAACATCATCGCTGACCCACGACTTAATTGAAAAATTAAATATCAATGGATTCGCCTACATTGTTCCGTCGTCTCCAGGAGACTGCCTGTATAACGCTGGAGTGCCCCCACTGTTTGAACCGATCCTCATTAGCTTCAGATGATCTCATTTGCCAAGACACAATGTTGCTTTGCAGGATTACTTTCTTCTGTCGGGATATGTTGGGCTAACCGTACGAGGCACAAGTGCCTTTATTAATGACCAAACATTCCATCCACAGCGGATGACCTTGGTTGCGTCGTGTCTGAAAGTGAGGCTCGCTGTGACGTGTGTCTGTCGGGACATGTGCTCAGTCCCATCCGTGTGGTTTAATTGCACAGTGGTGAGATTATCACGTTGTGTTCAGTGACGCCACCGAATGTTTTAGATTGACTCATTAAAAAAAAGGTTTTGCTTGAGAAAAAACCCCAAACTTTCTTCTACTAGTAAAGTATGATACTGTACCTCGTTCATAATACAAGTTACTTGATGTATTGGCTGACTAAAACAGGGTAGAATTAGCCAACGTATATGGTAAAGAGAATGTAACTTGTATTTAAAAGAGAAGCTTGGGATGAGCCAAGAGACCCCAGTTATAACAAGTCTGGGTATACTTTTGCACTAACGCCTGGCCTGTGTGTCCACGGGAAGGGCCGCGCAGGTTCAAAGATAGTGCTTGAAATAATACCAGTTTCAAACGTGGATCAATAACCAGACCAAACGCAGATAGCATTAGATGCAATTTATTATTGTACAGATCAGCAACTCATGCGTTCGAGTTATATTTAACACTATGCAGTGTGGCCATGGTTGGCTTGGTCTGTAGAGGACATGTATTGAACTGGTGCGTGGACATCCACGTTGAAAGATATCCTTCATGCGCGATACTCATTTAATCCAGGGCCGCAATCCACTCCGATCAGTCGCCTGTTATGAAAAACAATTGCGTGTTAACAACTCATTTAAACAAACCAGTAAAGTTCCGGGAGAAAACTGTTCTCGTCAGTTTTGAAGATTGACTTCATGTTTTTTCAGAAGTCTAACGCATTGATAACATCATTCATGTACATATCCAAAACACAGAAGTAAACCATATCCTCTTACCCGATTTGAAACGGCCCGTTGTACGGATCTGGGTCCTTTGCACAACCCAGGAGCTCATCATGTCGCACCTTCAACAAACTACGCAAATGCAAAAAATAAACATTACACACAATACCAAGTCCCGCCAACATCAGTTATGTAACGCATTATTACCTGCTCATTTGGTTTGCTGTAACGGCCTGATAGTCTACTCACATCGTGAGCGCCCATGTGGCTGACTCCTGGGCCTCCTCACGTTGCTCCAAGCGCGCACACGTGCGTGACCAATATTAACATGCTTTCATGAACATTATCTCAAAAGTGTAAATATACAACAGCCAAAACGACCTAGAACCATCGAAAAACACATTAGCGTGACGTCCATATTCGCCAATATCTCGCTCGGACATACAACCACTACATACAGCGTGCTCTCCAAGACTGTTGAGAAAATGTCGCCCGGAAGTGTTTTCTAGTACGTCCGGTTATTTTGCCGGCCTCCCATTGGCCCGCAGAAACGTTACATGTTCCCCTCCTCCACTGACATGGAGCTCAGTCCCAAAGTCCAACCCTCGCATCAGTCCTTCCAGGAAGAAGCGAAGGAAAGCAGTGTTTTTCACCCCCGTAAACCCACCTACTAACCGGGACACATCCGACTAAATGTTTTTCATATCGCACGCGTGTTTTTGTGTTGTGTTTGCGTTTGGTTGTATCCAGCTGGCACTTTCCTATGAAGCCCACGGTGACCCTTGTAGCCGAAGCCACCCTCTGAAAGCCGGGGTTTGAGACTCGGAGAGATGGACTGGACAGTTAGCAGTGGGGCCCGTGTGTGGTACATGATCGCGTCGCTTCTGCTGCTGGTAAGTAGACTAGCCAGATAAGCTAGCGACGTGTGAGTTCAGCATTTAAACAAAAAACACATGCCAACTTTAAAGAAAAAGCGTTACACAATTTGCTTTACGCAGTTCGACTTAATAACTGATTGGCAAGCGCCCGACAACGATAACCCCGCTGACGATACAACCAAGCAGACTTTCATGCTTCATATTCTGCATGAAATGGGCACACCAGAGGTGTGACACTGTGATTATGAATATGAACCGCACATGGGTCACCTTCGGTATGTACACAAAACAGGGAGGACGTTAGCCTTTTAATTCACGTTTTATTTACCTCCGGTACAACACTGAATACTATGCCAGGCTGATGAACGCAGGCTAAGCGCTTGGACACGATTAACCCAGTAAGCCATGGCAATTATAAACGTCCCATTTTCTTTTGTCGACTGCCCAAAGTAGTGGTGTCATTAGTTATTATGATCAATTTAGCTTAGAAGAGAGAGAGGGAGGGGAAACAGGGCACTGGCATCCAGCACGAAATTGACGTGATCTAATGATAAATGATTGGTATGAGATACATTATACATTAGACTAAGGGATGAATGTCTATTCACACGTGGAAGAGATGTCTGTTTCATCAGCAGGTGTATATGTATACTAAAGTGTGTGTTTGCGAGTGTTCACTTATCCAGTAGACGTGTGGAGATAAATATACACACACACACACGTATACTCATACATGTACTCTTATATGCTGATAACGTTTATGACAGTCGTGTAATGTATGGTCTAGTTTCTACCAAGGCACCGTGGCATTTGGTAATGCTGTTTTTTGATTGCACATTGCACTTTAAAGACATTTCTCCGAATGAACTCTCCTTCATGGGTTTAAACCACACGAGCGACTCTTAGTGTAAGTTATTTACCTAAACTATCTTATCACAGAAGATTGTCGTGTGCCTGTATCGTACACGTGAGTTCTGTAGCTGTACCTTGACTTGGTGTAGGGATATGTTGTTGACAAGCGTGTTGGGGACATTATCAACACATATATAATGTTTCTCGGTCGCGCACGGTCAAGCAAACTATGATTCAAAGTTGTCCGAAAGATTGTTTTTCTTCCTTTTTTTTTTTATCGTTTTTTGGTTTTGGTTCAGTTGGAATGTACAACTAGCTTGTGAGAAATGTCAAGGAAATGATTAGACGGGCCGTTCTGTGGTTGCTGGCATACTTCTAGATTTGTAGGACTTCAGAGCAAACGATAAACAGGATGTCGTTTTTGCAGACAAACAGAAATACATATACCCACAGGTGTATTATAAGAAAAAGTTACCAAAAAGATTTGTTCCACTTAAGGCACCCTGTCATATGTCTGTTGTCGTGCTGTTGTGTTAAATTCTCCAACTCCTACTTGCTTACATTTTATCTTGGTATTTTCTTGTGGAAACAAGTTGTTAGGCCGTCTGCCTGGGCTAGCCGGTGAACATTGCATGCCAGTAACTGATTGTTCTCTTACGTGATTCCAAAACGTGATAATAAATAATACATCTCTCTCATCCTGAGGTTGACTTATTGATTGATGTCCGCTGTCAGATTAAGAGAGCCAGGTGTGCATGTTTGCCTTAAAGATTGAGCAGGTTGATTCATCATAATAATAATAATTATTATTATTAGTAGTAGTAGTCGTGGTAGTCATATTATTATTATTATTCACACAGCTAGTTTGAAACTTGAGTCCTCTTCCGTCCATGTTGCCATGGAGGTGGCATTAAAAAACGAACTAGCAGGCAGTCCAAAAAGGAATACTTCTATTACTGAAGTGGTGGCTTGCGTTTTCCATCTCCTGTGTTTTTGCTGTCACATGCCAGCCGTAGCATTAACTCCAGAGAGGAACAGGAAGGCAGTCCGTATGTCTTTTGTGCTGCTATCTACTCTATAGAGACAGACGCCGATAAAACAGGCTTGTGTCGCTCAGTAACATCCCTCACATCGCTGTTGGTGTTCCTTCAGCGTTGCAATGAGAGACTTGGATAAATCTCTCAAATGCTGTTTCGTTGTTTGGGCGGGCATGATCCACATAATGATACCTCTGCTACCCCACCACCGCCAGCTACAGCATGGGATCTGGTAATCACCGTCCCCTTCCTTCTTTGTCCTCCTGGCTAGCACTGAACGATATGGTAAAATACATCATATTGTGATATGATTCACGATTAGTGGGAATGATCATGAAAACGTGTGCAATGCCAGGGCATTACATTTACATTTACATTTAGGGCATTTGGCAGACGCTTTTACCCAAAGCGACTTACAATAAGTAATTTGTCGAAAGAGGGAAGTTTCAAGCACTCCTGGTTCAATAGAACAAGTTCCAAGCATATAATTGCTACGTTGACCCCTTACTGTAAAACAGCATGGTAGCCAGGATATGATGCTACGCAATGCTAAGTACTACTTCAAGTGTCGGGACGCCCTTACGTCCTGGCACTAACACACATCCTGTGTGTTAGTGTCAGGACGTAAGGGCGTCTCTGCAGCACTACAGCACTTCATTTATAATGGTGTTTATTTACCTTTTTATACATTTTACCCTTAGCAAAAAAAATTGCAGCTCCTGCGATTTTTGGATATTGCACATACCCATATTGCGATTCCGATAATATTTTCGGTATTGAGTTGTTTGGCCCTACTCCGGGCCCTCACTGCAGAGGACCAAGAGGGGGCGACCTGGGAAGAGTTAGATTCCTCCCCGTTCTGATGTAGGTCCATTATGTAACAGGCTTACGCAACGTCTGGCTTCCCATCTGTCCAAAAGCAAGGGAAAACAAGCGCAGGAGAGCGAGCCCTGCTGCCGTCCCCCTCGTGCTCTCTCACTTGTACGAATGTTGAGAACCGAGGGCTCCGGTAACCCGGAGCAGACATCCAATGCTCTCCGGTAATCCCGACCAGGGCTGCAAGTTACCATTATTTTCGTTGTCAGCTCATCATGTATCACGATCGCTTTTTGTCTATTCATCATTAGGCCTGTACAATGTCACACCCGATGACCAGCCAAGACAAGCTAATATAGGCTACGCATTTCCTAATAGTAATTAAGTAGGCTTAAGTAAGCGAATACTTTATGACTCCCCAAAGGGGAGATTCAGTCGTGATGATCTGAGACGTAGAAAAGCAAACCGATTGCCTCATCGACGGATCTAATATTTCAGCACTAATGGTGACGGTTATGAGTTGCAACAGAGAACACCGATGTTTCCCAACGCGGAGGTTATGAGTGTCCAAACAATCGGGAAGATGACAATGTATTATTACTACTATCCTACCACACCGTACGGTTTGGTCTCGTGGGAACAGCCACACCTGTAGCGTATTGACAGGAGCACCACTGTGGACCCGGGGATTGCGCTGGATCACAGGATCTGTTGGCAAACGTGGAACAACTGCACTCCAGTCAAAGTCGGCGTTCTCTCGTTTCACACGACAGTCCCCCCCCCCTCTTAGTAGTGGGGGGGAAAAAACACGAATCCCGTTGCCCCGGCGATACTTGACTGCATGGTTTCATTGTTCTCGATCTTAACTTGTGGAGTTGGTTTATTTTCAGAATAACTTAAGCTGGCGAGGGTGTTAAGAATCTCTAAATGCCGCCCGTGACTCAGGAGGGGATTGCTTCAGTCCGCACTGCAAGATGGTTCAGTGTGTTCAAAGAGCACTTCTCTGCCTGCCACACTTTCCAGCCTTTACAAGTGGCCCTCGCTTGCTAGCCCCCCGCGTGGGGGAATACAGCCTGAAGTCTGAAGCCCACGTGAACGAATGGTTGGACCAGCTTGAGCCGAAAGTCCTGTAAATAAAGATAACTATGACTATGCTCTTCGGGGTTGTTTTTTCCCCGTTATTCGTCAGCTGTGAGTTGCTTTAAGTAAGTGTTGGGGAACTCAGTGGCGCGATATCTGTCATAAAAACAAACTAGCTAGAACAGGCCTTTAAAACCAGGGAAAGACAACACTTATGCCATATTACGATATCCCAAATCGTCCTTGACAGAGCTAGAGCTTGACATTAAGCTTTTTCAGATGTTTTACTTGCCCAATAGCAAAACCGACGAGTCCGATAAGGAAAGTTTGTTTGTGTTATTGTGTGTTACACAAATACTGTGTTGGATCTGAACTAGCCCGTTGTAAAACACCAAAGGCACACAATAACACAAACAAACAGATTGAGGCAACTGTAGCCCAGTCACTCCTGAGATCGGTGAGGTAGAATTACTATTGATGTGGCTGTTTCTGTTTTTTTAAATAAAAATGGTAAATGGATGGTAAATTAAATGAATTGCATTTATATAGCGCTGTCATCCAAAGCGCTGTACATCGCCTCATATTCACCCATTCATACACCGATGGCATTGTCAACCATGCAAGGCAACAGCCAGCTCGTCGGGAGCAGTTAGGGTTAGGTGTCTTGCTCAGGGACACTTCGGCACTTAGCTAGGGGGAGCCGGGGATCGAACCAGCAACCGCTCTACCTCCTGAGCCATTGCCGACCCAAAAAGCATCGTACTCTTAACAAAAAGGTCTATCTCTGTAGGGATGCATTCCGCAGTGTTGTCAGACAATCAAGTGCGTTATAATAACCAAGTCAAACAGGCTATAGGAGCTGTTGTAGGCAAGAGTTGAGAGTTGGGAACAGATGCTCCACCCCTGCCTTAATCGTCTTTATCAATGGTGGTTTTGTCACGGTCTGATGTGAATACCACGCGCAGCTACACTTGGCTGAGACAGACTCGCGCACGCAGCTGAATGATGCATTTCACATGCCCGAACACAGTTGACTTACCCCGGGCAATTAATGTCGTTAACGTCGAGCCTTGTAGTCACACACTCACAGTATCGATACTATATATATATATATATATATATATATATATATTGCCCAGCCCTAAACTGAGAATGAGCAGCCTGAGGATATGTATTCTTTAGCCTTTTTTTTTGCGTGTTGTCCATGTCTACTCTCGTGTCCCAGGCCTTCTGGCTTCTGAGTGGGATCTTGTTGGAGCAGAGCCTGTAAACAAAAGCACCCACCACCCACCACCTACCCCCACCCGCACGGCCGGCTCTCAGCCCACCGTTCATCTGTGCAATCACAACATGTTCTTCCTTCTCCGGTCCCATCGCAACCGACAGGAAGTGTCCTTTTTAAGGGCTGCACCGTAGTGGGAGATGTTACGGTGGTGTTGTTGTCGAGAATGCACATTCTCTATACATGCAATGTAGCTTAATGACATCCATGTACAGATTCTGCCGAGGAGCATTTGGAGTGTGCGTGCCTGCCACGAATGTAAACAACGACAATCTAGCACTTTCGCCTTTGTGAAGACATCTTGTGAATTACTTGTATGTCGATTCACTGTTATTTTGTCCACAGACTATCAGCTGACGACGCATGTTGATTCGATAGACGAAAGTGCTATGTTTCCACTCACGGCAGGTGCGAGTACGCTAACCGCTCCCCTGCAGAATCGGTACAATGATGTCCTTTTGCCTAATTGTATTGGCAACGGATGTTTTAATGAATCCAGGGCAGACGATAATCTGACACAGATGGTTTGATCACCCAGACCGGTATTGTCCTTTCCTTTTAAACCCTTTTTTCCCCCCCCCTCGTACCTTTTGATGTGGTCGGAGGGCTTATCTAGCCCATCCAACGTGCCTCTGAGGCGGCGATCCTGGGAGCTAACCCCTCATTTGCGCACTTAACAACCACGTTAAGCTTTGTATCCCCGTGGGAGGTAGCGGAGGCCGGGGCGGGAGGTTCATTGATTTGCGACGCAGGTGTGGGGCAACAATTAAGACCCCGAGGCAGCTCCCCCCCCCCCCCC
>OMKP01022845.1:0-19584 GCA_900302375.1 Bathygadus melanobranchus
CTTTTAATGGCTGTATTGTATCTCCTACATGAATTCACAACTCAGTTTTATGTTGGGAAGGGCCACCATTTATTTTGTGCTCAGGAATGACAAAGTAACTTAGATTAATGGCAATATATTGCAGTCAGAAAATAAATCTTGCATGCCTGCACATTTCCCCTCTCTGACATAGCATGTTGTCTTAATCCTACCTTCAAAAGGCTATTTTTATTTTTCAAATGTTTACGTTAGATGTGGATTTTTGTATTGTTTACCAAACTATAAAAAATGGTCCTGCATTCCTCCTCATCCTCCATCTCCATGTGGGAACAGGAATCACGTGAAGCCCCAGGGGAGGACAGGAGAGGCGGCCCCTGTGTC
This sequence comes from Bathygadus melanobranchus, assembly GCA_900302375.1. Classification (NCBI taxonomy): domain Eukaryota; kingdom Metazoa; phylum Chordata; class Actinopteri; order Gadiformes; family Macrouridae; genus Bathygadus; species Bathygadus melanobranchus. Next base: position 361 of record OMKP01022845.1, read on the forward strand.
GGTTACCCCAGTCCCCCTGGAGAGTCTGACCGGCCTGCGGAGTCCCCAGCCCCCTGCTTGTGCCCCCAACAACAACAACACCACTAGCAACCATGGCAACAACCCTGCCCAGACACCCACTGAACTGGCCTCTGCCTTCGCACATCTCTCTGCTGCTGCTTCTTCTCTGGACCTAAATGATGACTGCACCATGGCTGGACGTGGACGGTAAGGTTTTGAAACCAGACAGGCATAGTTTTTACACCCACTACTCATGTCATCTGATGCAAAAATATATATTTTGCATGTATTTTGAATGTATTTCTAGATTTTATTTTTATTTTTTTTATATTGGTGGAATTCGAATTAATGGTTATTTTAAATAAAAATGTGCCGACTTCTAAATACATTTGAATGGCTTTTCATTGCAAGTAAATGCTGCACAAAAAAGTTTCCTGCTGTGAATTGATGGCCATGCGGTGTTTGTACTGAAAATCAATTGGACAGAGGATATTGTGCAGTGTTTTTGTTTTGGTCTTAGTTAAGGTTCTTGTGAACATAAATGGAGAAAAAAATTCTTAATGTTTCTTTTAAATGGTGTGAGGTATCATCACTTTGTTACTGACTGCACATGACGGTTGCCTGCCTGTTTCTCCGTTGCAGGCGGAGCACTACCTACAGAGGGACACGGAGGCGGAGAGAGGACGACCGAGTGACGGTACACTTTACACTCAACACTGATGATCCCTTTCATCACAACACTCACCCCATGACGAAATCTATTGCGCATAGAGGGAAAAGTGGCTGTGAAATAACTGGCTTTGGGTTTCCTTCTGTCTCTCTCTCTACACTCGTTCTACTCTACTCTACTCTTTGCCCCCAAAGTTGGAGACTTTCACAGCGATCCCAATGAGCGTTCAGATTATGAGATCTGAGGGTTTGAAAGATATAAAGTTCAGTTCATCAACCTACTTCAAACATCTTCTGCACCTGTGAACATCTTTTGATCGCACGTTGACGCTTGACTTGACTTTCAGAGGCCAGTCGTCCCCATCGAGGTCAAGCCGTCTCCACCCAAGTTTGACCTGGCGGCAACCAACTTCCCCCCTCTCCCTGGCTGTGTGGTGAGCACGCAGGGAGAGCCGGTGCTGGAAAACCGCATGTCGGATGTTGTACGAGGTTTGAACAGGGACAAGGTACGAAGAGTGGCGTCTCCCTTTTGTTATGAACCACGTTGTGGGTTATTGTTGTTGATCTTGAGGGAAGAAATTGATGTTTGCATGCTTATTGTCTCACATAGACTGAACAGCCCAATAAGGAAGCCTCTGTGACTGCAGCCCCGGCACATAGCCCCATGGCGGAGGAGGCTGTCCCCTCTGTTTCCCAGAACACAAGCAGACCTGTTGCACAGCCGCTTGGACCCCCTGTGCTGAGGTAAGACGCCTCCTCCAACGCTGCATTCAGGATCTTCAGAAATCACCATTCAATTTTAAAGTAGGGGAGGTTATTGCTCCTGCTATCGGTCTCTAAAGCCCCTACTGAATTGGGAAAAAAGGGGTGTTTAAGTTTACTGCCCCTTCTGCTTTGAATCAGTTGAAAATGACCTGAATCTTAAGGCTGCTCCTCACTACGAGACAAACCGCCTGATTCTCGGCCCGACAGTCACACCAATCAGTTGGGGAAGGAGCTGAAGTGGCTCCGTTTGTCATGGAGGGGCAAAGATTTTTTTTAAACAGGCTTGATATTCCTCTGGCAACAGCAAATGAGGTTTGAGGTCAAGTACGTCAGTTTTTAAAATGTTTGGATGTTTATTTTACAAAATGTTTAATATGTAGGCCTACATAATGTGCACACTATTGAGTTATACTTACGCTATTTAACAAACTGGTGTTTGTCAAATGGGTGTCGTCCTGACGTGCTGAAATCAGATAGCGGTGCCACGAACAGTTTGTTAAATTGTTCAGTTGACATTTATTTTACAATATAGGCATTACACATAAGTTATGTTTATTCCGCATACAGCAAAATTATAGTTGGTTGAGCAGCTGCAACATTTTAATTTTTTTGGCTTTTTATTTTAACATATGCAACTTGCGTATAATATAGTTATATTAACATTCGGCCACATTGGTGTTGGTTGGCTGGCTTTAGAAGTCCCTTAGTGGGGCGTGGTCTTTAGGGAGCTGGTGTCACTGGATGATGTTTGATTTGTGCTGCCGCTGCTTGATCCCTGATGTAGATGACGTCATACTTGATGAATAAGTTTCAATATTTTATGACTATATAAATTGTTATATGTACGTCTGCAACCCTGTCTGTATCCCTGTTAATTGTACAGCTTGTCTTGGCCACGTTGCTCTTTTAATTGAGATTGTTAATCCCAATGAGACTTTTCCTGGTTAAATAAAGGAAAACCTACAAATTAAATCTGTTTGGAATAGCGCCCCACGTCCGGAGAAGAAAATCGAGAGGCCTGATCCTCCAGTGCCAAAAGTGACCCCTGCGGCACCCCCTCCTCCGGCTGTGACCGCTAGCCCCGCCTCTACGCAGCCCGCGGTGGCCGCCCTGCCTCAGTCCAGCGCTGCCCCCGCACCGGCCAAACCCAGCACTCCAAGCCCTGCTGCAGCCACCATCGCCCCGCCCGTACAGGTCAGAATGTTGTACTTTAAAATATTCTCCCTGCCACCAGGGAGTTTCGTATCTTTTTGAGCAGTTCTTTTAACAGTTGCGAATTTCTCTGTTCATCTTGGACCCGATGAAGACAACCTTTGCGCATAGAGGGAATAGTGACTGTGAAATGACTTTGGCTTTGCTTCCCACTCCTTCTCTTTTCTTGCTTTTCTCCATCTACCCTTTACCTCCAAAGTTGGAAACTTTCACAGCAGTCCCAATGAGCGTTCAGATTATGAGATCTGAGGGTTTAAAAGAGAAGGACAGATGGTCAATGTATTCTGTAAATGTAAACCTATTTGACACACATTTCATTTATCTTCCTGAATCCAGGAGCCACGCAAGCTCAGCTATGCAGAGGTATGCCAACGACCACCTAAAGACCCTCCTCCTGCGGCGCCGGCCACTGCCTCGGCCCCCGCTTCCTCCCCCACAGCGGTGGGCCCCGGTCAGCCACTGCGCGAGCTGCGGGTGAACAAGGCCGAGGAGCCCGGCTCCAGCAGCTGTCCCGAGGACAAGCAGGAGAAGGCCCATGACCGTGAGGGAGGCTGGGAGTGCAAAGAGGGTCGACCACCACGTGACCGTGACGGCCAGGGCCACTACCGCAGGAACGGCCCCCGGGGAACCGGGGGCCTCAAGTTCCGAGACCAGAGACGCCCCCCTCCCGCCCGCCGCAGTTCCCCGCAGGGGGGCTACAGACACACTGGCAAAGAGCAGAACATCCCGCCTGTATCGCCAAAGTAAAACAAAAACAAACTTGATTACGAATGGAGAAGATGTTGGAATATATACATATATATAAAATATATATATAAAAAAATAACCTATAAAAGCAACAACCTTACGGTAGCCACCTCCCCCTGCCCTGGAACTTTTGTCCAAAGAAATGCTTTTCAAGTGACTATAAGACTGGGACATCCAGGACAAAAGAGCAAGCAAGGGGCAACTTTTGAGTGAATCCAAAAGGAAAGGTAACAGAAAAGAGGTTGGGGTTCCCCTGAGCTCTGCTGGGGAGAGGTGGGGTGCTGGCCCTGTAACCGGCCCTCCACCCGCTTGATTTGAAAGGATAGATGTTGTTCCGCAACACCCATATGCACTAAGAAGAAAAGGAGAAGAGCATATATGTTATGTACAAAGATATCACTAATGCGCAGTGAGACATCCGTTTTTTTCTTCTTTTCTTTGTTCCCCGTGTGCTTGTGGCTGCAGGAAGGGTTTACTGACGTTGACGTATGCATTGATTGTTAAGCAAGTTTTGAGTGCTACACTTTGCTGTTGCACTGAGTATAAATGGATGATTTTAATGTCGTTGTTTTTTCAAATTTGTTTCAATTTCTGCCGCAAATCTGAATCATTGTCCTGAAACTGAACGATGTGGTCGTCTTATGTACGATATATATAATAATGAAGTGTGCTAAAGCGGTTTTTTTGTTATTTTTTAGCCAGGTAAAATGAGCACCAATGCACCTGTGAGAAATGGTAATGAAAACCGGTTGTTACCCATGTGGCTGTCAGGAGGGTGATTAAGTTTAAAGCTAAAATCGACTCTGGATTCCCCACAAGTCTCAGAAGCTCATGTGAACCCAACTAGCATACTCGCTGGGCCCAAAATTTGGTTGTTATAGGTAGATAATCTCAAAGATATTTTAAATCTACTCCCACTAATGGATTTGGAACGTACACATGGTATCAGTCAAGCTCTCTGTTTACGTGCGTCTCCACATAGAAATAGGACGGCAACTTTGGGGTTTTTTTTATTAAAGAAAATAAATATGTTTATGGTCACATATAAATGTAATGCGCTAAATGGTATGGTCCAGACTTGGCTTATCTACATGAAACCCCGGTGATCCAGGTTACGTTGATATTTCTGTATTTGTTCTTAATAAGGGTATAGTGTCAAAAGTAGGCTGTAGACTCTGTTGCCAAGTACGACGACGAGCGTGTGGCAGCCACTTCAAGGGTATACGAACATCTGACCATTTCCATGTGCTATGTGCCAGCTGCCTATGATCATAGTTGATAAATAAAGGTTTTCAACTAGAAAACATTAACCTTTTTGACAGTCTGCAAAGTAAGGTAGTCTTTCAGGAGTTATATTGGGCCTAGTTAAACTAGCGCCTTGATGAGAAAAAAAAAACCTGTAGAGGTATAGTTGCCTATGCTTTATTGTGATAACCCTTCAATAGAGGCGTGTGGGAGAATGTATTGTTCTAATTATGAGCTTGCAGAGAAAGCTTATTGAAAGCTTCACCAGATTGTGTTGTGGTTTTTAGGTTTGAATTTTCAGTTTGACTTAGCTTTTACAGTTTGACTCACTGTATATTTTATTTAATTTAATCCCGCAGAGCAACGCTTTTTCCCCCAATCTTGGTAGGCTGGTTTCCCCAAAGTTGTGTGAAATCGCATTGGCAAACAAAAAAACTTTCCCAAAAAAAATCACTCAAAAGATATATTGTATGTTGTTTGCAATTTTCAGTTGAGAGAATAACTGGTGCGTTGACTTTGGGTTTAGTGATGCAGTAAATGAGTAATCAATCACTGGGGCTGTTATTACTTTTTAATTGCGTTTGAGCAGCTAGTGATTTAGTGTAATAAAAATAATTGCACTAACTTGTTTTTAAAGGAGAATCTTACTCATAAGTAATGTGAAATCATTTTAGAAACATGGTAATGATATTGATGTTGACAGACTTGCAAACATCTGCAGGAATTTTTATTTTATTTTTCTTCATGTTTGGGTTATTTTCTGTTGATTTGGGTGGGGTGGCAAAAGAACATAGTAATGGATCGACTTAAGTGTTTGAGACACAATTCTAGGCCTGTATGAAATGTCACAAAAAAATAAATTATTTTGATTTGGCATTTGAATGTGTTAACTTTGTGCCTCTCGTAGTTGCATTCTTTATTCTGCTGCTGAACATTTCTCCAAATTATCTTTGACATTTTAAACTACCACAGAAGCTCCAATTGCCTGTTCCGTAGAGAGACGAGGGAAAAGTCCCAATTTGCTGTGAGGGACGTCTCGTCTATAAGAGGCGATGGCATTCAGAGCATCTGACGAACGAGTAGCTATATTTGGCAGGCCAGTGTAGAACCATCTACAGGCTCTGTCAGATGCTACGATAACGGCAGACCGATTATATAGCCGATCACTACGAAATATATATTGTATTTATCAGGTGGGGACGGGCGTAGGCCATCTTTAAATAGAAGGCGTGGCCTTGGAAGTCACGTCACCGTGTTTATGTTCGACCAGCAAGCAAAACGGTGTTCTTTACAGATTTTGTAATCGTGGACTATAAACGGTATGTATACCAATTTTTAAGGAAAGTCGTCTGTGATTATTACAAAGCCAAGATTAAGATAAAAGCCAAAGCTGTGACATTCAATTATGTTTGGTTGTAGGTGTTTACTTTTGCTGGATTCTGGACGCTAGCTAACAAGTTAGCTTGAGCTGTCATTTTCGACTCACCTCCAGACACTCAGCTAGCGCTCAGACATTGTTAGCAGCCTTAAAAGGTATCGCTTGGCACTGAAGCTGTTTAGTGGGCTGATTTGGCTTTTTGTTGTTAAAACAATAATATATGGCCGCTTGCTAAATATTAGTTTACGCCAACTGTGTTTTTCCCACACTTGGGGGACGTGACTATTCAAGCAGTCACATTATTTAGTAAGCAACTCGAAGCAACAGGGTTTATCAACCATACAAATGACAACACAAGACATTAAAAAGTTAGTCCTGTGTAATTTTCTTACAATTGGCTGTACAATTATCATACATTATCAGAACACTATGGGCCTGATCACACACCACTTCAACGTTGCATTAAAAAACGATCGCATGTGATAAACGTAAAATACACTAATTGTATTTTATGATGTGTTTCAGCTTGTAATCAGTGTGGTCCGTGTGCTGTCGTGCGGTGACACCCCACTCAGGGTGCCATGTCCCTCTGCCCCACATGAGCTCTACTATGTGGTACATCATGCAAAGCATTCAAAGTAAATACTCTCTCTCCGAGCGGCTCATCCGCACCATCGCAGCCATTCGTTCTTTTCCACACGACAATGTAGAGGATCTGATTCGCAAGGTAAATATGGTGATGATGACTATCATTATACATCTGCATTATATCTTGATATGGTATTTCATGTAGTCTGTGTACAATTACTCTGGCCTCAAGGGAGCTGATGTGAACCGGATGCATGGGACTCTGAAACCCCTGCACTGTGCCTGTATGGTAGCCGATGCTGACTGTGTGGAGCTACTCCTAGAGAAAGGGGCAGAGGTAAACTATAGTGTAGTGATCACTGCTAGTGTTACTACCTTTTATTGGATATATTGACAGAAAGTCGTTACTCATTTGTTTTCACTTCAGGTCAACGCCCTGGATGGTTATAACCGCACAGCATTGCATTATGCAGCAGAGAAGGATGAGGGTTGTGTTGAGCTGCTGTTGGAGTACGGGGCCCTGCCTAATGCCCTGGATGGCAACAAGGACACCCCACTCCACTGGGCTGCCTTCAAAGACAACCCAGAATGCGTGAGAGCCCTGCTGGAGAGTGGCGCGTGTCCCAATGCTCTGGACTACAACAGCGACACGCCTCTGAGCTGGGCGGCAATGAAGGGCAACCTGGAGAGTGTTAAGGTGCTACTGGAGTATGGGGCTCAGGTGCACGTGACCAACCTGAAGGGCCAGACTCCCATCTCTCGGCTGGTGGCCCTCCTAGCCCGTGGGCTGGGCACCGAGCAGGAGGACGAGTGCCTGGATCTGCTGTGCAAGGCGGCCGGGAGGGTGGAGATCCGACGAGCCGACGGCACTCTGCCCAAGGAGCTCAGTAAGAACCCCCAACTGCTGGCTCGGCTGACCGGCATGGCAGCGAAGGCGCCCACACTTCGCTCCCTCGCACGCTGTGCTGTGCGGGAGAGCCTTGGTGTGCAGTTTCTACCCACTGCAGTCAAAGAACTCCCTTTACCAGAGTCTATCAAAGACTATGTGCTCCTGGTAGACTAAAGGGAAGACACCACAGGGACCACCTCATAGTTTGCTGGCTAATATAAGAAGGCATATGACACACACATTTATTATTTCCCTAGCGATAGATTTTTTGTTAAGATGATGACAGGTCACACAAGCTAGCATTTATGCGGTTTGATACGTCGTACTTATAATTGGGGAGGTATACATATGTGGCAGTTTTTTGTCGGCAACTTAAGTTATTATCCATTTTCTTAATTCATTTTCCCTCAGTATAATCAAAAAAGCTATTTAAGCTATAAGCTAATTGAACAGATAGAAAAAGTATTTTTTGGAAACGTGTAACTTCTTATCTTGTGGTCTGATAATATAGATAATTGTTTATTTATTTTATCACAAAAAGGTCAAAATGAATGAAAGAAGAAATGTTGAACGTGCAACCATTAATCTCGATTTTGTTTTTTTACCAATTGTGAGCAATGCTAAATTGCAGGTGTAGATGTTAATACAGCAGGTGACAGTGAAGTCATGGTTCAGGGAGTCAGCCAGTTTGCAACATGTGTAAGAAATGTAAAAAATATTATTAATTTAGGCAAAACAGTAAAGCGGTGTGATGTTTTTTTAAGGGTAAACCAAGTCTAATTGTTTTAAAATGATTGTTTGTTTTTTTGCGTTGACTAAATGTAATTATTTAGGCCATTGATTTTGTTTGTGTGTTCTAATGCTATGTAAATTTAACCTTTCAAAAAAATCGCGCCCTGGTTCCACTAATTTGTGTCAAATCGCTTAAGTGCTTTTTTTTGTTGTCGAATTAATGAAAGTAAAAGCCTTTGTTATATTATTTTCTGTCCATTGTCATTCACTAAAAACAAAACCCAAATATTTAGAATGAGGAAACAATCCCAATTCTCGACCTAGATGATCTCCAGTCTTCCAGTCCATACGCCTAAACATATTATGACATTACAAATTATTATGAGGCAATGAACCCCACAGTTCATTAATTCACACGATTGTTTGACACGTACGTTAATCCTTAAAGTACTAACTTGACTTAAATGTCTAAAAATATATATTTTTTGTCTGGGCTTTTGATAAAGGAGTTATAAAATGCAATGCTCTGAGTTGTGCTTTACATTGTATGGGCAAAGTGAATTCCTTCTTTTTTCATATCTATTTATATGGTAAAACACCTTAGTAGAAGTGGGAAGACCCATCTCTAAATTCCCCAAGTCTCCACATGGGGTCTCTCTTGTTCTTTGTCTACTCATATGATTTAAATCTAAAGAATTCCAAGTAATGAGTTGTTTGTAATTATTAGCTAACATGGAGCAATATGAAATGGCTTGGGTCAAGGATGATTATTTCCAAGAAAAAAACGATCAGCAGCATGTGTACTGACTAACTATTAAGTGTCCATAACACCCCTGTTGCTATTCATAACGCATTGACTTCTAGAAGGAGTTGAGGGTGAGAATTTAAGGTAGGAAGCCCATGAACACGGAGACAAGATCCCCACTCTGTCTTTGCTCAGACATTTTGTTTCATCCATAGTGTGATGTCAGCAGTTCAGTTGAAACAAAGGTATTAAAAAGAGGAACAATATGGTGATTTTATAGTGATAGAAGCAGTATCACATTTCCCATGCTTTAACTCTACGGGTGGGAAGTACTTGCTTCCTTTAAGTACTGTACTTCAGTAGACCTCAGTAGATAACATTGAGCCACTAGCTGAATTATTTTTAGGTAAATAATTTTTTGTAGGAAAAATGCTTTATGAATTTAAAACTATATGCTCAGTATGAGCATTTTCCCACTAATGTTTTAGTTGAATACAAACGATCAACGTTTCGGCCATGTTTAAACCAGCTGAAGGGCCGGATCTGGTCCCAGTTTGTCCTTTTCTGGTTCAGTCAGTAATGAGACATTCACATGTGAGAATGGGGTTGGACCATGGTTATGCAATAAATTATTGCATTGTAAATGAAACTTCATGATTATACATATTTAAAGGTATAGAACTAATGTTTTCTTCCCCGAGACATGACTTGCAGCAACACTATAGAAGTGGTACATATACAGTGCAATAGCCTCTGTCACTAGTTTCAAAATGTAGTGCAGATGAAAGCAACACAAACAACAATATGTACACAAATAACTGAACAAATGACTTCTGTTTGTATGATGACTAATATAATTAATCATACAGGCTAGTTCAATTGTGTTAAAACCACACGTTAAGTATTAGTTTTTGTGTAAAATCGAAATCCCTGCAAATAACTTTGCACAATTCTGCTCATTTACTTATGCTTGAGCCATCACCTTGATCCGCACTGTATGTTTTTAGTTTGACGTTGAAGTTGACCCATACCTAACGTGCCAGTGTGTGAAATGTCAAGTCTCGCCATGTTGTACACGCTAACCGTGACGTGGGCCTCGCGAGGCTTCAAACAGGAGGGGAGTGTCAAATTCCAGGAGAGAGGAGAGGGAGTCGGAGAGAGGGGCGCAAAGGTGAGTTTGTAAACAATTGATTACCATTTCAAATTACTACACAATGTTTAATTTAATTGTAAGTATTAAAAAGTGCGACCGAGAGCTCAAATATGTCCTATTGTCTGTTATTTAGATCGTTTTTTTTCTATTAGTTGTCAAAACTGTTGTAGATACAACGTCTCGCTTGTACTCTCGCTCGCCGTTAAGTGTCAGACTGCTAACTAACTGCTAGCTTTTGCTATTTTCACTCAATAAGTTTCTACACGAGTCTAATATCAAATCCAAAAAGTCACTGCAAAGGTGATCAAATGAACGTCTTGATGTTTTGTTGACATTGCTTTAATTCCGAGTCGCCGACGACTCTTTAACTTCGCATGAGCACTAGTACAATCTGTTACGTTCCCCCAAAGCGGCCTGTATGTAGTTAACGTTAGCTGCTTCAGCTAACTCCTTTCAAGAGATGGAAAAAGTTGCTTTTTTTAACCGATGGTATTCAACGTGTTGCGGTTATTGACATGGCCTAACTTTGTGCTTGAATTGTCGGTTTTTGGTTTGATTTGCCTATAACCAATTAGTGTAAAGAATAGGCGGTCTTGTACGGGAAAAGGCAGGGCTAAGTTTGCTCGTGCGCAGCCAGAGGGTAATGGAGGCGAGACTCAACTTTTCACGACTGCTAAAGGTGTCTAGTAACGTCGTATGTGGCTACGTTTAACCTGCAAAATGCTTGTAACACTAACCCGATGGTTATTTACCTGTAGATCTTTCCCTAAACGATGCTAGATATTTTAAGTTTCAGTCTGCAGCGTGCCCCTAACTAAAATGTATTCGGTTGGCTCAGGAAATTCAGATTTTTATTTTGCAATCTGAGCCCATGAACACGCCGCCCTACACGTTTCTGTGCCTGTCAACACCTTCATTATATATGTAGGTCATGTTTTAGACCAAGAGGTATCATTCCACCACATGCACCAGTGTTGTACAGGGAAAACTGCAGGTTTAAACAATAATATTTGAGATGGATTGAAAATAACATCTTTAGATTATAATTAACCAGCGAGATAATTATAATAATCAAAATAAATCTCAAATATAATTGAAGGTCCATTAGTAATGTTACTGTACTGTTAGTACTGTGCTATTTTTGGCTCTGCTGGTGTACAAAACAAATAAAAAGTGACTTTGTATGCATTTTTATCTATCTTTAATGTTTATCATCGTTGTGCATCTACCAAATTGCTAATTTTCTGTCAAATGCCTATGAGAGCCTCAATTTCATCCAACACAGCTGCACATGCATGTGTTTTGGCTCTGTGTGGGTTTAATGTTTATGTGTGTATTCACTGGTTAACAAATCTCAGCTTCTATTTGCTTATAGTGAATGCACATTAACTGTTGCTCACAGCCAGCTGCAGTCCAGCTCCTGTCTCCCAGCCTGCACAGTGTCTATTTACCACAGCTCCACCTGTGATCTACCAAATACCCTTGATCCCGCGGTAAACCAATCACTAACCACCCCACGCCCTCTCTGTCTTGTACCTTCTCTTGCCCCTCTCTCTGCCCCCTCTTATGTGGGGGTCTCCCCTACCCTCTGGCAATTCAAGCCTCAGATTCCAGAGTCGCGGCTGCAGCGTGAGCTATTAATACAGTTTGTTTAGTCAGTTTCCTAGCAGTCTCCATCAAACACTGAATGGCTGTGGCTGATTATAGCCGGGCCCCGTTCCCTTACACCTGCTGAGTAGGAGAAATCCAAGTTACCAGTGGGACAGTGGGTTCAATGAGTGGTAACAGAGAATTGGGGCAGTTTGGATTCAGTGTCACCTTGGATTAATGGAGGCATAAATGTTAGAGGGGGATACGCGTGGCTCAATCATCATCATCAATCATGTGCATTATGTCTAAAGGGACTCACAATGATTCAGGGACCAAAGTGTATTCTTGAGGTCTGTCAAGGCCTGTCTGGAGTCACTTTGCTAGTGTGTATTCATCCTCAACCATTTATCCTAATCTTTGAGGTTTGGTGTATTTATTTTGCTGGCTCGGCTCAATGCCGTTCACCTCATTGTTGGGCAGTAGTTGAGTTGGTTAACTTGCATGATAATTTGTATAGTAATAATAATAATAATTAATTTTTTAAGATATTAGGAAATGGACACATCGAAACATCTTATTTATTAATATTATTAAAACATTTATTAAGTGGTGTAGCTCTTTCCAGTACTGTCTTCCACCCCAGAATCTAAATCCTATGTTTCATGTTGGCGTGAGCCAGGCCATGTGGACATCTACTATGTCTAGGCCTATAGCAAAATGTAAACTTCCCCCATCCAATCAATTCCAGATGGTTGTGTTTCCATATGTTGTCCACACCCTGGCTATAATGAGGTGGCTGCAGTATCTTGTTTGCAGACGCATCTCTACCCAAGTTGATTCAGTGGATTGGAAGCAATTTGCAAGAGCCTTGGCACTGGCCTGCTGCCTTCCCTCCTGAACCTGGGAGGTCTGCAAGAAATCAAACGGCAGTTTTGCATCGGCCCTTTAATCATTGTGCGGAGGGATGGGGGGGGTGGGTTTACAGGCAAACAAGATGCAGTCCCCAGCTCCTCGTCAAGGAATGTAAGCAGAGGGAGAGACAATGGGTAAAATGTATTACAAACATAACTGCAAGCAAGGCCATACAGATGCAGTGCAAGAGAGCAGGAATCATGTGTTGGCTCAAGACAGCGGTCCTCCTCAGCAGCACTGATGGAAGGAGGAAAATAGCCTGACTTCAACACTGGGGAAACATTCATACAGCTATACCAGTGCCAACAGCATGAATAATCTGTCCCACTCAAACATATTGGAGCCACTAGTGTGCTCAAGTCCATGTAATGGCGAGGCTGTATGGAGGTGAGAGGTTTCTCAATGGCTTGGCTTTTGAGAAACCGTTGCACACTTACTTGTCACTCTTGTTAATTCACGTGACTTTGTCATCATCGGAAGAGGCTGCATTGTTAAATTACCATGAATATGTCAATGGTATTTGTTTATTTGATTTGATTGTCTGCTTGTGAACATGGGAAGAACCGTGCATCTTGGCATACATCTTGTGTTATGTCAGGGGTGGAATAGGGTCTTGTGTAACAACTCCATGTCCCTTTGAGCCAGTTGGGTGTGCTAAAACATTAATTCCCCCAAACCGCCCCAGCTCTCCAACATTTCCAGATTAAAGTTATTTCCTAAAGTGTGTGTGTGTGTGTGTGTGTGTGTGTGTGTGTGTGTGTGTGTGTGTGTGTGTGTGTGTGTGTGTGTGTGTGTGTGTGATGTGCAAGAATTTAGCTCTTTCGTGGAGACAGCTGACAAAGAGGCTGCAGGGGCACTCAGCTTTAGTTTGCGTCAGTCTCGATCGCGAGGAGGAGTGTATTCAAACAATGGCGTGTGCATATTTAACTCTGGTCAATAGCGTGTACTCGGGAAAAGGGCAAAATATTTGGTTTGTCACCCGATGGAAAGCTTGCTAAAACTACAAACCAATTTGCCTTGTGTTCTCAACCCTGTTCTTGGATTGTAAACCCCAACATTATTTCATGACATAATTATACCACAGGATTAGGGCAGGCACCCCCTTTCTCCTTGGAGGATTTTGACATCCTAAAATTAAAAGGTTGGTCTTTTGCTCTAGTTTTTGTCGTCATTTTATTTATGCCACGTTATCTATTGAGTGACCATTAATGTATTGAGTAAACCAACCAATGGTATCACTGGGAACATACATTAACAAACACATTGAGGATACACACAGATGTTGAATATTCCATGTTGTTGGGCAACAGAGTTGTTTCCACCTGGGTTTAATGGTGGAATTTCCCACAAAGTCAAGTTCCACATTTTATGCTAGTGCCAGCAGCAATGGCAACGAATGTCCTCCATGTAGAGTATTTAACAAGGTCTAATAACATCTAAATGTGTTGACCTTCCAATGCCACGTGGGTCCATGTTCCTATGCAGTCAACCTGGCGCATGCTTCCATATCCTCCATGGAGCTACATGATAAAAACACACCACAGTGTCTGTCACACCCACTGGACATGAACCAACGTGATGGTAACCAGGAGAGAGTAATACTGCGATATGGTTCACTGGTCATCTTCCAAGGCAAATATTTGTGCTGTAGAATTACACGAGTTTGCCAAAAGTAGGTGAAGATGTAGGAGAGAGGAGATTATTTACATAGAGATGGCTAAAGGGGGGAAACTTGCCTAACTGCATTCGTACAGAGAAGGTAGGGGCTGTTTGAGAAGTGAAGAGAGCGGGTGGTGAAGACAGAGGGAGGGAGTGGGTGGGAGAGAGCGAGAGAGAGAGAGAGGTAGAGGGAGACGGCGACGGCTGTGTAATCCGTAGCCGTTGCCCTCTCTGTAAACTGTCCTCATTGGCCAAGCAGAAGCCCCCTGCGTGAAGGGAAGTGTCACCAGGGAAACTTTGTCTTGCTGCCTCTGTGTGTGTGTGTGTTTTCCTTCTTGTAAGGGATATTTTTAAACGCCTTTCTGCTTCCTGCTTCGACTACCGACTACAAACCACAGCATCCCTGCTTTGTTGTTTGCTGGATGCGCGACTCACAAATCAAGAAGACGAGAGAGAAAAGCCACAGCAATGTTTTCCTCTTCTCTTTTCCCACAGTTACACTGCAAGCTCTTTGCAAAGATGGGGGACGACAGACCTTTTGTGTGTGCTGCTCCTGGCTGTGGACAGGTAATATATCTGTCTCTCTCTCTCTCTCTCTCTCTGCCTCTATATCTCTCTCTGTCTCCTGTCTCTCCTTGTCATCAGGTACAGTTGTTGTGGAGCATTGTATTGTCTGTGTACTGCTTGGCTTTGGGAAGTTGGCTGAAATTGATATTGAATCCATTCTACATGTCTTTTAAAATCCTGTTCTAAACAGAATATAGAATGGCTGTGTTGTTTTGCTCATCATGTTATATTGCGGGTAACTTTTCCACACCTTGACTCTGACGGAGCTGTCTTGTCTGCTATAGGCCTACTCTGTCTTGTCTGCTATAGGCCTACTCTGTCTTGTCTGCTATAGGCCTACTCTGTCTTGTGAAACAAACAGCGTCTCCTTTTTAACGGTGACTCACCGGCGCTTCAAATGAGTAATCTGTGAACATTTATTGTTTCAACCTGTCACATAGACATCTGCTGCCTGCAGACACAGGCTCTAGCCATGGGTATGATTCAGCCCAGCTCCAGCCAGCAGTGTCTTCACATGGTGGTTACTCTAGTATCAGGTGGGCTGCGCTGTCTGTCTGTCACAAAGACTCACAACAAATCAATGCATAGGCGGGAACGCCACCTGAGTCATATTAAGCTGGCTACTTGAAACGTGTGGTTGTTGGATGTTGGCTAGGAGCTAGGGAAGATGCTGTACTGCGGTTGAGAAAGTGAAGGTTAGCCTGTGTGTGAGGGATTCACCAGATATGATACTGGTATGGGAGGTTTGCCACCTCTCCCTGCTTTAGTCTGGTATGAGCCAGACGATATCGCCCAGACAGTATCATCAGACGTATGCAGTATATATTGATAGACTGTATTCTCTATATGATACACTAAAAGCCAGATCAAAGCATAGCAACTCTGAATTGTGACGAATGGACTGGATATGGTTTCATTACTTGGAAGTGTTTTTAAGCGTTTGTTGCTTATAAACTCATTTCTCAGCCTACTCTACAGGGACATTAGTGTAGCCTTTAGCACTGTGCAGGCATGTAAGGCAATGCAACACGCAAACAATTCCAGTAAATAATTAATTTGCTTCTTTCTTTTTCCCCTCAAAACTTTATGGACACCCACGGATTCGACTGTGATGTAAACATACATTGCATATTTAATCTATTGATATAATTCATTATTTAGCAGTTATGACAGATGTGTTGACAAAATGGATTCTCATTGGAGGTCGGAGTGCTGTCAGATGTCAGTGTTGGCTTAACGGGGCATGCTGCGTTGCCCTCTCTAGTTTGAAGTGTCTTGGTTATTTAAGTGTGAAATGGCTGATGGGTAAACACACCTGGGCCAGTGTGATGGGTCTGGCTGGTCCGGGTGTGTCTCTGGTACGCAAGATCTGGGCATAGTAATGCAGTGTTATGGTCTTCATCGATTTATTATATTGTGAGGATTATGATATTGGCTGAAGTAAAGGTGACTGGAATTGGAGTTTTATTTAAGAATATATGTTAGTATGATAATATTCATATATTAAACATAGCTAGCTATAGCATGTTGTTGCTATTAGTGTCACCTTAATAATTAGTAACAGGGGTCTCACAGAATAGTAGACTATCAAAACTGTGCGTTGTGTGCATCATTGTAGACTCAACTGTGGTTTTAGCACGGTGCAGATTTGAAAGTATTAGAGAAGGAAATCCTGCTTTCCTTGCAAGAATAGAGTCGTGGAATCAAACATTATCTTCAGTTCAGACCAGCTTGCTGGGGGTTTATCAGATTGCGGCTAATTTGTAATCAGCCTCTCAGAGCCAATCGAGGACGCGTACCTTTACTGGTTGTATTTGAGACCTTTCTGACGAGAATTGATCATTGTTATTGGGTGAAAAAAAATATTATGTATTTCCGGGCCACGGTTAATGGACTGCTTTTTGGCAGTAGTTGACTACTAAGAATGCCCTACCTTGTAACAGAACCCAAACAACATACAAAAACCGAACTTACTTCCTTAAATTTACATGTCTGAATACATTTATGAATATCATGACTGATCGAATGTAAAAATTAATATCAGTCAGGCCCTGTAGAGTCTCATAAAATAGTATCCTGTAAAATAATAAGTAATTAAAAGCTAGAGCCTTGTTCTGAACATGGATAAGACCTGAACACCTGGCCCTCTTTTCTGGGTGTTCCAAGCCCCCAGCGGTCTCCCAGGATGCTCTGGCCAGTACAGAATGCACACAGTCTTTGGCCAGGGATATTTTCTTCTAGTGTGTTGACAACGTCACTAGGAACCCTGTTCCGCCAGCCTTTATTTATTTACAGTTTGGGCAGTGGTAATGGTATCTGGCACTATGCGCTACAGAGAGATTAGCCGGAGATAGTTTCCTATTTGCCCCGATGGGCCCAGCTGTAAGGGACAAGTGAGACCTATGGTTGTATCAGTGATGCTGCTTGGCGGGGCTAAAAATAACGACACTTGACTGTGTTTTCCACTTCACTCTCGCAACCGACTGCACTACGGCGACACAAGGCCAGAAATAGGCTGTAAGGCCACGAAGAACAGGCTGGCATCGCTGCTGCTACGGCCCATTTTCCTAAGTCAACTCATTTGCGTGTATGGGAGTTCAGCCATGCCTGTGTTGTACCACCATTTTGTCCATTAACTGCTCAACGAGTCAAACTACTTTTGTGGTTACAAGACTATTAATATTCCCCTGGAAACAATTTCAGTGCATAGAGCCATTTCCCAGTTCCATTTAGTTTTTTCTAGCAGGGTGTAGCATACGGCCGAGATATTTGAGGCCACGTCCTGGGGCCATAGGAGACACCAATACAGCGCGTCTCAGGCTCAGGCTATTATACAACACGGATATTAGTCTTTGTGGGCCAACGCACAATGGTTCAGGATACATATGTTAGGACACATCTCAGAGAGGACGTCTCCCTCTCTCCAATTATCTGACATGTGATCTGTTTGTTACTCACTCTTCAGTTTGCTGTTACATGTAGCCAACCAAGTGAAGACTAATTCCTGTATTGTGCCCTGTGTGTCCTTTCTTGCTTGATGCCAACTGCAGAGGTTTACTAACGAGGACCACTTGGCAGTACACAAACACAAGCACGAGATGACGCTCAAGTTTGGACCGGCCAGAACTGACTCTGTTATTATCGCAGGTAAGGAGTTGAACGCAAATGGCTCAGTTATACACACATCTCTGCTGCTTTGCTACAGGGCAGTGAAACCTATTTAAAGAATGCAACTATGTAACAAGACATGCAAATATAGCTTTTTCCCATGAAACCAACAAAGCCTTTATTAGCCTGTGTTTTACAGTGTCGCTGTTATCCAAACCAGCTGAATCTGGAGACGTTCTATATTTAGCGGTGTCAGAACTGCAGAGTGTGATCAGAGTGTGAAGGCGCTTCTTTGAATAGTCATTTGTTCATGTTGGTTTCTGCTGTCTCCGCCTCCTCCTCTCTGCCCCCAGACCAGACACCTACACCAACCCGGTTCCTTAAGAATTGCGAGGAGGTGGGCCTGTTCAACGAACTGGCCAGCTCCTTCGAGCACGAGTTCCGCAAAGCGCAGGAGGATGACGACAAGAGGTCCAAGAACCCTGTAAGATCTGGAGGAGTGGGCTATGTTTATTTTGCCTGTCTGTGCTCTGTATCAGCCGTGAAAAGTGGCATTTCTGCTCCTTGACATAGACGTCAGACTCTTAATATGCCACATACTGAATACTGCTCTTCAGAAAAGCACAGATCCTCCACAAAACCTCATTGACCACAGTACATTTTAAATAATAAGGCAACATGATGCTTCTTAAACGTTCCTGATTTCCCTAGGTCTCGGGCCAGGGTAGGGGTGGGATTTTAATCACCACCCTGCTTTTTTCCTACTGCTACCTCCGCAGCTATCGGCACCCAGCAACGCTGTCGTTCATGACATGAGTCTGCAGACCCCGTCGGACGTCAAGGTGAAGGAGGAAACCCCCGTGGAGGTGAACTCGTCCCCACCGGGCAGCCCCGACTCAATCTCCAGTGAGTCGGACGGAGGCTACGGAGAGCCTCCATCCATGAGAAAGGTAGGAGAACGAAACAGCGTCGCAACTGTTGGGACTAGGGTTGCAAGAAATACCAAAAAACTTGAATTAAATATTTACATTTACTTTTACATTTAGGGCATTTGGCAGACGCTTCTGTCCATAGCGACTTACACGCTTCGACATACATTTGTCGAAGCGTGAAACAATATCTCACTGATGGTACAATAAGATTTGAATAGAAGTTTCAAGCACTCATGATTGCTAGGTTGACCCCTTGCTGGTAAACAGCAAGATGCTACACAATGCAAGTACTATTTTTAAATGCCAGGATGTACAAACATAAGTAAGTGCTAG
>OMKP01022846.1:0-18161 GCA_900302375.1 Bathygadus melanobranchus
TCTCCTCTTGACAGGTTGTTTACATGTGTGGACTTGTGAAGACGGCTGCTTTTAAAGTTCATTGTGTTAACTAAAGTATCAGGTTTCAAAATGATCCACAAGATAAACAATAATTGCCTCACTTTTAAGAAAAATATTATTGTCAAATATTAGATATTTGTTTACAGTTTTCAAAAATCGGCATTTGTATAGCTTCCTTTCTATAACTTCTATAGCTAGATTTCAGGTTAGATTTCAGGAGTTTTGGAATGATTATTTCATACAACTGCAGATAAAAGCAAAATAAGAACGTTGTTGGCTAATGAATAGTGTTGTAATGCACATCTATATTCTGTCTATTACTCACTCACCAAACCACTCCAAACAGTGCATCATGTGGATCGCTGAGGACCTCTGCAGAAAAACGCAGATGCTGCACTTTCTGTCATCCTGTGCCACCCCTTATGTGGGCGGTGGTCTTGTGCCAAACCACCCAAACCACAGCCGATGAGGTCATCCACAAGCAAGCGCAGCAGACCTGAGAGCCCTCACTTGATCTCATATCGTTGGCAGGCGGCGGCTTAGTCAGCGCCATCACTCACGGCAGGGTTGAAGCTGCGCCGTTGTGGAACAATGTAGCGTCTTGTATAATGTAGCTTCTTTACAGCCGCTTGTAAATCTTAATGGCTTTTAAATGTATATGTATCTTGAGACACGGTTGTAAAGAATGCTTCACTGGAAACTGTTTGCTCTGGTAAAGTGGTAAATGGGTCGTGCTTGAAGTGGGAAAGTGGTAGCTTTTTGGGAGCCTTCTTTAGATACTATACTTTCTGGGTTATTTGTACACTATGAGGGTCGAACATTGAACCTCCTCTCTTACTGGTCCTGCTGGGGTAAGGAGAATGGCCCTGTCCAGGATTCTGGATCAGTGGCACTGGGCCCAATCCACGGTCTCCGCAATAAGCCACTCCAGTACCACCTGGTCCATGATGTCCTTCACCAATCATCCACCTGGATGGAGCCAGCGCCTCGCCACATCTGGGAGCTGCTGGGTGTAGGTGAAATGTTGTCCGACGTTCTCCAGGGTGAGTCTCCTGAACCCATGTGGATGTTCTTCCACCCTGGATCCTGTTCTGATGGGCAGCCAGTTTGAATAGCACTTGGGTCTGCTGGATGGACAATGGTCTGGAATACTGTTCCTTCCATGCCCCACGTTGGGCGTTGCGTAGAGTCTCGATGCGGTGCTTGCATTTATGCAAGGTTCTGTGTTTTCGATGTCCCTTAACATTTTTGGAGAGGTGCATGTGCGGTGGCTGCTGCTTTTGGTGCACCGCTAACGTAGAGACCCATGAAATACCCACAGCGGCTATTCGATGTAGCAGTATACATTTATATTTTGTACTCTTGGGGTTCAGGAAAGGACAGAGTCCAAAGGAATAACATGGTTGATTTCAGCTGCACACAAATAAACAAAGAAAAGCATCTGTTGGCTTTTATTAACTAAAATGAATTGTCTTTTCGGTCTCCTTTCCAGGTGCTGATGCTGCAGCCTATTTCGGGACACAACCTTATTGCTAGTGAGTGAGCATGCATGAGTACAAGCCTGCTTAGCTGTGTCTGATGCCAGGATGAGCCACACCTATCTCCTCTCTCACAGCCGATGCTGTGAGTTAGTGATGCAAACATTAGTATAATGTTGAGCATATTTCCATTTCGCATAGCAAAGAGATAGAATATGTTTACCAAGTCTGGCAGTAAAAAGAACAGAATTATTTGTGTTGGAAAACCGGTTACCGAACTACAGTTAGTGAACTACAGTTACTAAACTACAAGTAAGGAGCTGTGGTCTGGCTCCTGAATTAAGTTGAAAGTCAAAGAAATTGGAATCAGTTGAGAAAGAAGTTGGGATTTCATCATTTACACATTATGTTTGAAAATCTGTATATTAATCATATGATCCCATGATATTGCATCTTGTATGCATTCAGAGTCCACCTGGACTCTGAATAGCTTCACCTCCTGCCCACCTTTCCTCCCCAACCCTCTCCCTCCTACCCGATCAATACTTGAACCCCACCCCTCCTGGATCCTTAGCACTTCCATATTTGTATGTCTTGGCTCTTTGTAGGATCTTGTACGCTGGTATGTTGGTATGTCCCGGCACTTGAAATATAACTTTATATATAACTGTACAGTAAGGAGCCAACCTAGCAACTGTAAGCTTGTATACTTGTTCTATTGACCTGGCAACCAGGAATGCTTGTACATTTTTCTGTTCTAATTGCACTCTACCTTCAGCGATATATTGTTGTCTCCCTCTTTCGACAAATGTGTTACTTTTTTGTAAGTCGCTTTGGATAAAAGCGTCTGCCAAATGCTCTAAATGTAAATGTAAATGTAACTGTATGTATATATACTGTATATATATTTTTTAATATATATTATGGATTGCATATTCAAGTTATAGGTTGTTTATAGGGTGTTAATTAAAAATTCGAGGAGATAAAAAAAACTTGCCTTCAAGGCCATTTCTTAGCCTTGTTTCATTCATGAAAAGATGACTGTATTCAAGAGATCTGTTGAGTGCCTAGATATGTGTCCTTTACCATTGGAAGCCGGATGGATGGATGATTGGATGATTATAGTATTTTATTGCATTTTATTTTTCAGTGTACTAGATTAATGGTGTCTCTAATGAATGTTCTTGTCTTCGGTCTATTGTTGGAGGAAGCCATGACAAGGTAACTGTTGTTGTGAAATATAAGAACAGTGATAACATGTTAAACAAATACGCTCTCTCTCTCTCCCTCTCTCATCAATTATCCATCTCTCGCTCTGTGTATGCTCTCTCTCACATCAATTATCTCCTACAATGCTACGCGATGCTAAGTGCTATTTCAAGTGCGGGGACATACTAACATACAGGATGCTACATAGTGCGTACAAAAATACAAGTGCTAGGGATCCAGGAGGGAATGGGATTCAAGCTCTGTTCGAGTAGGTGGGAGAGGGTTAGTGAGGAGAGGTGGGTAAGAAGGGAAGCTATGCCGAGTCCAGGTGAACTCTGAATAGGTGAGTCTTGAGTCTCTTGCGGAAGCTGATTAGTGATTCTGCTGTCCTGTCGAGAGCTCATTCCACCATTGCGTTGCAAGGACAGAGAAGAGTTGTGACTTGGTGGAGCGGCGTTTGTTTGCTTTTCGTGATGGTGGTACCAGTCGGCCAGCTGAAGTAGTTGAGCAGAGCACTCAAGCTAGTGCATGGGGTCTGACTAATGCTTGGAGGTATGTGGGGGCAGTTCCACTGACAGCCTTGTAGGCCAGCACCAATGTCTTGAACCTGATACGAGTGACTACAGGGAGCCAGTGGAGGTCGCGGAAGAGGAGGGGAGAACTTTGGTAGGTTGAACACAAGGCGCGCTGGGGTGTTCTGGATACGCTGCAAAGGTTTGATTACGGAGGCCGGGAGTCCAGCCAGGAGCGAGTTGCAGTAGTCGAGGCAGGTGATGACAAGCACTTGGACCAAGATCTGTGCTGCTTCTCGTGTGAGGAAGGGCCGGATCCTGCGGATGTTGTAGAGAGCAATTCTACAATATCTGGCTACTGCAGTGATGTTGGGGTTGCAGCACGTTGCTGGACGTTGATCGTCCAGCACCACGCTGAGATAAAGAGCGAGAGGGAGGAAGAGAGGAGACAGATGAGATAGAGGAGGAGGGGATAGGTGATTAGGAGTAGGAATGTGAGATGGAGGAGGGGATGCGGAGCATGTGGAAGAGGAGGAGGGAGGTGGAAGAGCAGGGTATAGGAGGGGGGTGGTGTCAAAGGAGAAGTTTGTTTGTATTTTGTGTCTGTGTGGGTAATTGTTAAGGGAAGGGCAGAGGGAGGGAGGGAGCTGCGGAATGAAGGGTGCATTGCCAGGTCTGTTTGAATAAGGGAGCCACAGACGAGTGTGTCATCAGTGGCCCTGTGGCAGGGTTAAGTAGGCTGGGGGCCGACGGGGAGGAGAGGTGAGGAGCCCAGGCATCTCCTGGGAAGAGGAGAAAATTGTCCAGTATGATTTATTGATTGAGAGTGTGTGTATGTGGGTGTATATGTTTAGGAATTGATTTGTATAGGGAGAGTGGTGTGTGGGTGTAGTGTATATAGTAATTTTGGTACTTATGGATATGTATGTATGTGTGTATGAGAGAGAAAGAGAGATAGAACCAGATCTCTCTCTCTCTCTCTCTCTCTTCCCGGCTCTCAGTTCTCACTATGAAGATCCAAAGTGTCTGAATAGAAATGGTCCTTAATTCAGTCATTCTTTTCTCTCCACAAGTGTGTCGATCTGCACAGCGACCTACGAGCTGCCTCTCGTCACCCTGAATAAAGGGAGATCAAAATGTCCCATTACATTCACAGGACAAATTAATTACCTTTGTTGGTGATTTTTGCGTCCCCTGGTTAAACAAAAAGAACAAATTACAACCTTGGAAAGATATTTTTTAGTCAGACAGGGGGTGGGGGGGCACCCCCTGTGGAGCTGCTCTGCTCCTTCTTACAACCCAGTATCATGGCATAGCGTATAATACACCCGTTGGTCCACTTGGATTTACGGGTCAGTGTCACGCTTTAGCCTCACTTGCGTGAAATACACACGTATTAACCTGGTTAAAATGAGCAAATACCAAGCGACCTGAATGGACTATTCTTTTCTATTGGCCTTCAACGACATCGCTGAAGTTTCTGTCTTCTAAAATAAAACAAATGGCTCACATTTCTTTTAGTCTCAATTGAAAATGCTTTATCTATTATAGTTTAATTACATTAAAATGAAAACACATCAAAAACACATAGAAATTAGCTCTGACATTTCTAGCAAGAAATGTGCATTTTATTTTCATTATCTTCACTCAGTGAATATATGTTATATAGTGAATATACAATGTTTACTTAGTTAGTTATTCCGAAGAAGACTGTTGGAATGCAACTTTTTCTATCGTTTCTATCGTCGTGATGCTTGCTATGGATGTTGTTATCGCTGAAACCATGAAGCTTGTTTGAATCATTGTTTTTGCGCTGTGTAGTTATCTGAGCTGTTATGTGTTATTTTATGTAACTGTTTGATGATGTTCTTTCAATAAAAACATAGATTTTAGAGTGCCCCAGGGATGACGATGATGGTGTGAAGGGGGCGTGGCTTGGCGTCGAGTTGCAAACAAGGGGGGCGGGGTAGGGCAGGAACTAGGAACCTTTGGCGGAACCAGGGTCTAAATTAAGTTCAGGGGACTTATTTTGCCCCCAAAAAAGTCCCTGCTCGGGGGTAGGTACTTTCCAAAAGTTCAGGAACATTGAAGGTGAAGGTGGGGCTCGAGGCGCCTCTCTGTCTCAGTAATTTCACGGTCTGCAATAGCTCGTAAAATCTGTTTGCTTTTACAAGGTCCAGGCACGTAACGAATAAAGTGAGAAGAAGCGAGAAAACAAACAAAATCGATATTTATGTTTAATAGCACATTAATATGTGCAGCATTTTCACTTTTCACTTTTTAATCCAAGTGTAAAATAGTGTAGCGAATGGCAGTTTGCGGATGAGAGGGATTATGATAAGTGGGTGTGTGTATGTGTGCATGTGGAGCGTTCTTTAATACATCCATGTTTTGGAAATGTTAGTTCCATGTAAAAACAGTCGTCCCTTTTTCATATGTCAGTGTGCTGCTTTTTAGTTCCTGAAAAGTAGTTCCTGGGACTGAAAGTTCTGGGTACTTTTGGTGAAAACATGGCTATATATTGACATGTGTTTGCTCTCCCCAACAGTGAGACTGGGTCAACGCGTGATGAAGGCGCGCCGCCACAAGATGCCAAATTCATTTGTTTATGTTCAGCGTTGTGTTTCGTTTCTGGCACTGTCAAAGTTCATTGTGTGGTTGGGATACACGGTATTGGCCTTTCTTGATTGAGCAATAAAGAGAATCCAGACCCACTCCTTTTCCTTTAGATCCTGAAGTAGTAGCACAATCATGGCTACAGACATTTCTTTTTGACCAACCACGGTAATTAGGGGTTAATTAGCGAAAACTGATAAATGCCATCCTTGAAAAAAACAAACTGCCTGTTGTGAGTTATTCTTGACAAATGCCGATTATTAAGGCATTGCAAGTCACATTTTACAGCAGAAAACGTCAAACGCCAGTGCTGTTTAAACACAACCCGATACATTCGTACAGGTCAGGTTATGCAACATGGCTGTGACTGTTCAGCCAGAGATGTGGGTTGTGTCCCAAACAAAAGGCAGCTGCCTTGCTGTCTAGGAGTCGGTCGCGCACGAGTTGGCTCTATGAGCCTGCTCTTTTAAGTGAACGATGGGAGCCGGCTCCAGTCTGAGAGCCAATATGTTTTTTTCTTTATTCTTTTTTTGTACATTTTGAAAAGACCTCTGCCATAACCACGCCCCTAGGCTCTGACGCATTCTCAGCATCGATTTTGTGTCTGTCGAGCTGGCCAATGAAATCGATCCTGAGAATGCGGCAGAGGTTAGGGCCGTGGTTATGGCAGGAAAAGTAATGAAGATAAACAGAGTGGACGCAAACAGAGAAACAAGATGAGTGACAGTCACAAACAAAGTAGCACTTGGATGCATTTTAATAACCTAGACAACATAAAGGCAGAATTTGTAAGGTAAAAATATCACATTGAGCAGGGTCTACTAACAACCTTCACAGGGATATTAGACTTCCAACAGTGCAGTTAGAAGAAGTAAGGCAAGCTAGCATGCTAGTTACTGAACAACAACACAGCCAGTGCGTCTAATGTTACTGGAACCATTGGTGCTGCAGTGTCTACAGGCACACCTCAGGCAACAGGTACACCACAACCTATTGCAACCCAGAGCTCAATAAGCCAATTTATGCCAATATATGTTCTTCCAAGCAGGAAAACAACCATTCCAAGACTGCATGAAAGAGCACGTGCTTCACTGCAAGAAAGGGTTAAAAAGGCTACAGCAATTTGCCTGACAACTGACATGTACTGTTCTGGAACCCTTTGGGCAGGTCACTGTGGAGATCAGTGCAGAGAGGTAAAGTGGACAGTTGTTATTACATTATTAATCATTATATAATTGCATATTAGAGGTGAATGGCAGTAATAATGAACAGGAATAAACTGAACAATGTCCATAATATATATATATATAATATTATATAACCACATAATAAAACAAAGCATCATCACTCTTTTTTCAGCTACGTGCCAGCCTCCAAAATGCTACTCCTGTGCAATGGTCTGCAGCATGTGTTGGTGAATGCGCAGTGTGCATCTATGGAAAGATAGTTCCACAGAATGGAATAAAATATTGTTCTCTCAGAAATCACCATATTGAACCAGAGGCTCAAAAAGTTGGCCTTTAATGACAACAGAGTGGATGAAGCACTTCAAAGATGCGGCCAAGAAGGAGAAGAGGCAAGGGCACTAGAAGTGGAGCCACAAATGTCTGCTGTTTGGAGGCTCTTTGATGAAAAAGCAACAGGAGACAGAAGGAATCCCTCAGCAGATGCTATACTGGAAGTAAGATCCTATCTTGAGGAGGCCCTTATCCAAAGAGCCGCAGACCCACTGAGCTGGTGGGAGACCAAGGCTTCAGTCTACCCACGACTTGCCAAGGTGATGATAAGGAGACATAGTAGTAACATCAGTCCCTTCAGAAAGGATCATCTCCAAAACAGGGCAGATAATAACAGAGAGAAGAAACCGGATCAGCCTCTCTAAGCTGAGGCACTTAGTTTTTCTGAATGCCAATCTACCCTAAAGACAATCGGCCCTAAAGACAGTGTTTCACTAGATGCAAATGCAGGATGCTGCTGTTTTACACATTGTAATTTATTTTTTAAGCGTGTTCCTTTTTGAGTGTGATTTGTTTGGAATGGTTTGTGTTTTGGACAGTTCAATAAAACATTCAATACACCTGTGTAATAGTGTTAGACGTATTTCCATTATTGAAGGTTTTTATACCAAACATAATGCGAAGTTTAGTAAAGGTTTAGTATAATTACATATATTTAAGTGATATATGAGCACACATACCAATAGTAGGTCAAAACATTGCTAAATTTGGCTGAATTATAAAAGCCAGAAGTGGTACTAAATGAGGATCCATTTTGGAGCCGAAAGAGATGGCTGAGCTGAGCCAAATGATCTGGCTCACTAAAAAGAGCCGGAATTCTCATCACTACTATCTAGTGAGGCAGTATCCTATGGAGGCCTCAGTTTAGGGGGGTTGTATGAAGTGACCTGTAAAGGAAACTGGATTGAGACAGACTTTCAAGGCAGGAATGCATCATGATGTCGCCAAAATACATGGACAGTTGACGTTCATCAGTTACTACCACCTGTTGGTTAGATCTAAGGTTAAAAAAGTCAATAGAATTGCCATTGTTTTCTTGTTGTCCGGGCAGTGGAGCAGGTGCCCGGGATTGTGGGATATCTTGACCAACGAAGGATACGTCTATGCTGCTTCAAAACCTGTCTAGTCGGAGGCACCTCGTCAGGCAGCATTTTTTGTAAATATTCGATTGAGACATGACTTGATGCCTCCCTGCCTGTGAATTTTTGTTGTTTGGGACACATCGCTCCTGTCTGAAAGGGAATTTCGGCATACATTTATTTGATCCATCTTTATAGATGGATCATTTTTTCTTTAAAGATGACTTTAAGCCAAATTTACACTGAAATTTCCTTTCAGACAGCACATCTCTGGCTGAACAGAGTCCCAGTCATGTTGTGTCACCTGACCTGAATACTTAAAAATGAACTGAACGGTCGTCGAACTTGGAATTACAGCTCTGAAATTCGGGTATCATTTCAGAGCTCAGGTTTGTCCGATTTGACGCCAATAATAACATCAAACATGGCGGCCTTCATCGAATGAAATTGTCATAAAAGTGTTTGTTGACATTTTAAAACATCCGATGCGTTGTATCACATTTCACTCAAGTACCATTTTTCCCCCCAAGTTAATTTACAGCATGAACACAATGATGTCGGAAGGCCCGAGTTGATCGTAAGTGTGACAACGCCCTGTAAATCCAAGTGGACCAACGGGTTTATTACACGCTATACCGTGGTACTGGGTTGTTCAATTAAGGTTAACTCACAATCGAGCTAATTTCTCAGGAGACATTATTGTAAAAAAAATTTAAAAAGGGAAAAAAGAGAGCCTTGATTGTTTTGAGGGGCGAGAGAGAGAAGCCAAGCAGCTGGCTATCATCCCGCAGATAGTAGTGACCTAGCATACTGCTGCTGTTTCTATGGTAGAAGAATACAGTCAAATACGCCAAATAACTCTCTAGTCCATTCATTGATGTTTGCTGGTACAACCTGTAACGGTCAGTATTATGAAGGTGCCTTAAGGACTTTTATTTTGACATACTACGTCAGAGCGCTAGCACGTTGCTGTTTCATGTAAGAAAGGCATGATTATAATATGGTCGATGTGATTAGCTAGTTAATAAATAAGCACGTTGTCGTGAAATCCCGAACTGTCTCCGACTATCCTGCTATTAGCTAACCACTATCACGAAGCACACAAAGAGCGTCACAAACCCCAAACTAATTCCTTTGTTCCTTTGCTCCAACATCCTCAGTTCCACTTGTTACTTTATCGCAACTCTTGCTTTTGTTAATCAGTGCTGTTCTAACATTATATTTAACATGTAAATGTTATATAACATACAACCAGTACAATAACTACACAAAGGAGCAGATTAATTATTTTTGTTACTTCTTTTTACCTCTTTTTTTACAACCAGCATGGGTTGAAAGTTACAGTATTTAAACATGATTCCTCAAAACATGGATGTGGCAGGTTCAAATGAAAGATTTACTATTTGGCTTACTTCATTTGGCTAGAAATTCTCGCTCACACGCGCATGCACACACACATAGACATTATTTCCATATGCTGTGTGTGTGTGTGTGTGTGTGTGTGTGTATGTATGTGTGTGTGTGTAATATATGGTTCTTTGGCTTTTAAAAAAAGGAGGCAAAACAACAGAAGGCATGCACAATAAATTAAGTTGAAAAGATGAAACCAAAGGTTTTATGGAGAAACTTAATTGTGCTTGAGATTAGCTTTTTTTCTTACACAAGAAAAAACATTTGATCAACTGTTCAAAAGCATATTAGATATCATTGGTCATGCCTCTCACTGCAGAGGATGTTTAACACTCAATATGAGGGTGGTCCTTATCGTTGTTGGGCTTTTAATAATTTCTCAGTGTGTTAACCTCACCCGTTAACCAGAATGTAAAAGTAGGGTGGTGCTTGAAAAAAAGTGCATTTTACAGAGTTTGAAAAGTTAATTGTGTGAGATATGAAAAATATAACAAAAAGCAGGAGTAGTCCTGGTAAAAAACAAAAACAAAAAACAACAACAATATCAAAGCAACCTGTGTTCCTCGTCCCACTCTTTTGTTGTGACGCGTGTGAATGTATAATTCATCGCTCTGCAACAAAGCAAGGCAGGAGCATATTTTATCACAAAGGTCTGTGAACACAATCCCACGCGTACGCTGGCCAACACAGAGACGGACAGACATACACACACACACACACACACACACACACACACTGACTCAATTGTATCGATGTGCACGCTCAGAATATATACCCTTAGGTGAAAGAAGGAGCTACAGAGAAGAGTGAGAAGAGACTCAATTGTCTCTCCAAGGAGAGGAAGGGTTATGGAGAAACAAGTGAGTTACAAAGGACAAGCGCTCGCCCTCTGAGCTGCCCAAAGAGAGAGAGAGAGAGGGAGTGACAGAGAAAGAGAGAGACAGAGAGAGACAGAAACAGTCACTTTCACTAGAGAAACAGTGAATACAACTTTCAGAGATGAGTCCAGTAACAAAGCAACTTTAATAGCACATTAAAAGCACAAAGGTTGCATACCTAAATGGGAAGGGGAGGGGGTGGGTTGTTGGTCGAGGTCAAGTCCTGATCTTTACTTTCTAAATCTTTAGACCCATATAAAATTACATATTCAAGAAAACTGAATTGTAAATCTCAAAAATGTTTATTAATTTAATATTTCATATACAAATCTTAATTGATTTCCCCTCTAGGGATAATAAAAACTCTTTGAATTGAATACGTTTCTTCATACCATATCAACTGGTATTTAAGCATTCACTTCCTTGGAAGAGATTACAATTATGAGTAGTAAAAACAATATTTAACTATGCAATTTCAAACACAGCTTTGGACTCTTCTCAGAACAAATCTTCCAAGATCAATTAATCCGAGACCAATTAAAGATTCAAATTCACTCCAAGTCACAGACAAGACCATCAAAAATTGACCGGACTCTAATACTACGCACTGATAACCATATCCCTAAGCATTTTAGATTGTTGTGTATTTTTTATTTTGTTGTTTTTTTGTGCTTCTAATTGTTTTCAATTCAGTGAAATACAGGGACAGTAGATGTCTAGTGTATTTCAATATGGTGGACCGTTTTAGTGCCATCAAGGCCATCAAAAACCACTTCAAAAAACATCCTCATCCAATATCACCATTTCCCAACCTTTTTTCACTCAATGAAAATATTTTATTTATTTTCAATTAGGTTATTAACAGTTTTAAGTGCTGTATAATAATATGGAAATAATAGGCCTAACGAATGACCCCACAGTGTTGCAACAATAGTGACAGTTCACCAGAAACATTTAACATTTAACCGCCTATAATGAACATAAAACAGCACACCATATTAAACTGCACTCATCTTTTTTTTAATTCTCTCAGAAGGTTGAATGGCGTATTCGGTGTTGTAGTGAGAGAGAGAGGGCTACAGCTCTGCTGCAGGAACACTTCTCTCTCTTCACTAGAGAAACAGAGAATACAGGCAGAACCCTATTGCAGACACAGACAAGCGAGGTAAGATGAAACAAAAGTCTTTATTGTAAGCAGGCAGGGGTTATGAGATGGCGGCAGGCTGGTGTTTGGGCTTAAGTGAGGGAAGTATTCCAGGAGGTGGCTTGGCAGAGGGAATCCCGAGTGAGAGGGCTGACTGGTGGCTTGGCACAGGGTTCTTGTACGGCAGCGGAGATGACCTGATGATAGACAGCTGTGCTGATTGCAGATAATGAGCAGGTGGGCAGAAAGAGATACGGAGGGCATTGGGGAAGGGAAACGAATAGACAGACAAAACCCAAACCCCTCATACTAAACTGACTGGAAAAATAACAAAACATGCTCAGACATACAGATGTCACGGAGGAGGGCGGTTGTGACATGGAGCTAAGTCCAGCAACAAACAAGATAAAGCAACTTTAATAACATTAACAAAGGTTGCATACCTAAATGGGAAGGGGAGTTGGGTGCTGTGACCTTGAATACCAAACTGTTCCCTGGTGACTTTTATTTTAATAGGGAGACTGCATGCTACTGTAGTGATTTTGGTCAATATTTCCATGATGTGTTACTGCTGCACACTTCTTGATATCAATCCTAACCATATTCCTTAACATTTTTACATTTTTGGTGTGTATTTTTTATTTTGTTGTTTTTTTGTGCTTCTAATTGTTTTCAATTCAGTGAAATACAGCGACAGTAGATATGTGTATTTCAATATGGTGGAACGTTTTAGTGCCATCAAGGCCATCAAAAAACACTTGAAAAAACATCCTTCTCTCCACCAAAAACCTTTTTTCACTCAATGAAAATATCATATTTTTGTGTTGACATCACACATCAACAGCCATACTATGCCTATTTTCAATTACCAACAGTTTTAAGTGCTGTATAATAATATGAAAATAATAGGCCGGATGAGCAAACAGTGTCACAACAGTTCACAAGAAACTTTACCTTTTAACTGTCATTAATGAACGTAAACAGCACACCATATTAAGCTGCACTTCTACTTACTATCTCAGAAGGCTGAATGATGTTGTAGCTTCACCTAGGCTATGAAGAGGATTTTGTTGCCATATGAAAAGTGTTCAAACCACGGGACACACAACCACTGTGGATGCTGAATTAGCTACCATGCATTTTAGTTGCAGTGTAGGTCACATGTAGCCTGGTTTTTGATATGTACACATTTACAATCACAGTAGGCCCATGCATCAACAGCATTCATTATTCTTTGAAAACTATTAGACAACGTGTTAGCCTCATGGTTAGCCTACATTCAGTTTCATCTAATTTGAGCAAATACATTCAAATGTATTTATAGGCTACATATACGACTACTACTGTCCTTTAACTCCCAAACAACTGTTCAAACAGCAGGTTCAGATGTGCACTTTTTGTCATTTTCCGTGTGGGCTTTTACTCTCAGAACAAAATGACAGCACTTTATTTTCACTTTATTCATCCATCACATGCTATACAAGAATAATCATATCTTTTAAATAAAATTATTATTTAGCTAATACAATTCCCAGTAGCAAATACATTGTCTTTGATTACTAGCTGTACATGCGAAACAATACAACAGTAGACAACTTATTCCTGGGGAATTCCTGGGGAATAGACTTCAACAAACCTAAGCATTTTCTGTAAAAACAGGTAACCCAGCTGAAATTACTCAACTGATTGGCCACTGATGTAAAATTAAAAAAAAGTTAAATATTACCTTTTTTAACATATGATATACATGATGCTTTCTGCCTGCAGTACTTAATGTCAGAAAATGTCAAACCCACCTTTATACACATTGGAGCATTTAGGCTGAAACAAGCTTTACAGTGAACATTTAATTTCTGACATTCATGACATTTGTTTTTTTCTCAGGTGATATGGACCTTTTTAAAAAAGTAGCACCGAGCTTAAAAAAGAAGAAAATGGGAAAGATGCAATTATCGTGTATCCCCAAACCTTGTTTACAAAATACCAACAACTCATGATGGCATGTGATCCTTTCAGTATTAGAATCATTTGACTAACAAATAATTAAAAAACAAACCTATTCTTCTGATCTCCTCCCACCTCCCTCAGTCTCCTCCCACCTCCCACAGTCTCCACCTCCAGCCCCCCCCCACCCAGCCGGTCTGAGGTCTGGAGCATGAGGAGGTGCAACACAGTGAGGAGGAGCAGGATCATACAAAGCTTTCCTCCATGTTAGAGCACAGCAGAAAGGAGTCTACCAGTCGGGGTTTGATGAGCTGCTGGTGGTCCGCAGGTTCGATTCCATCTGGACACCCTGCTGCTAGCCTCCTTAGAGCAGCCTGAGGGGGAGAGAGAGAGAGAGAGAGAGAGAGGAGATACATACATAAATACATACACACACATATTTCATAACGTTGCACATGTGAACGTTGCACACATGAATGAACAAGTGAGCCTTGACACAAATAAGCAAAATCATACAC
This sequence comes from Bathygadus melanobranchus, assembly GCA_900302375.1. Classification (NCBI taxonomy): domain Eukaryota; kingdom Metazoa; phylum Chordata; class Actinopteri; order Gadiformes; family Macrouridae; genus Bathygadus; species Bathygadus melanobranchus. The sequence continues at coordinate 14,327 of OMKP01022846.1, forward strand.
AAGCCAATTCTAAATGCACAGACACACACACATACAAGGAAACAAAAGCACGCAGGAATTAACTCATGGTCCATGAGGCGAGATGTGTTAAGATACATTTAAAGAACATTTACAGTACACTGCCTTGTTAAAATAAGCCCTGTCTCATCTGCTCATATCAATCATACTGACTGCTGTAATATTCATGAACATGAAGCAGAAAACCGGCATTCAAATCCTTCTAGCAGATCAGCTGGAGAGCTTGTCCCAAATAAAACTAGAAGATGCATTGAGTGCTGTAGTGTAACATTAGGTAAAAAATATGTTTAGTAAAATGACATAGCTTAAGACAGAAATATGGAATCCAAATATTGAATAGCTGAACTCTTAACTCTTTTAAAAAATATTTTAAAAGATATTTTCTCTCAGTCCATAGCGCTTGTCAGTTTGTATCGACAAGTGACTATTGCGTAAACCTAAACTACTAAAAAAACAAAAACCTGAAAATCGAAAGAAAACCCGTGAGACAAAACCCGTTCTCCTCGGTGAAAGGCCTGTGCTTAAACGATTCAGCCACCACAGCATTGGGTGTTTAGGAGAAATATTGTATATAGTTAAATTGTATAAAACCAAAAATGAAATAAGTTGAAATGTTAAAAATGTACTGAGTTGTGAAGTCTGAAGTAGCTGAAATCTAACAGAAATTACTTCCATTATATATTTTAAAAGCCTAACCCTAAAACCCTAACCCTAACCCTAACCCTAACCCAACCCTAACCCTAACCCTTATGTAACATTATATATGTTAGAAATAGCCATCAATTGCATTGCCTAAACCTAACCACATAGTTTTGTTGCCAAAACATAACCAAGTAGTTATTTTGTCTAAACCTAATCAAACTATGACTGAAAAAAAAAACCAACCCGGGATTAAAACCTGTATATCCTAAGTCACAATTTACTGTGCTTAAACCATTCAGCCACGACCACATCCGTGAAATATTAAGGGATTCACCATGTACAAATTGTATGAGAATTGTATGAAAGGTAATAAGGTTATAAAAAATCTAAAGTCTGTATCGAAGTATTAACGCCAAAATGTGAAGTCGGTGAAATAATAACTACCTTAACACTGGTAAAAAATAATTGTCAAAAATAATAATAGTATGACCCAGGACTTTAACCGATGTCCCCTATGTTACAAGTCCAGCACATAAACCATTTGGCCACCACAAAAAACTTGAAGGATATCAAAAGAAGAGTAAAGAAAAAGTAGAGAAAATAAGTTTTGAGTATAAAGATCAAAATGTGATGATTTGTTCAATGTTCAAACGAAGTTTAAAGGTTAAGAGTCAACCAAGTTGTGAAGTCTTAAGTAGTCATGACTTAACATTATAAATGTTTCAAAGTCGAATATTAATATTAACACATTTTAAAAAGTATATACAATTTTTATTAGAAAAGTAATAGCCATCGATTCCAATACAAACTGAACAGGATAAGTGGTGCTAAAGTTTGGGCAGAACAATAAAGAAAAACAAGCCTAAGAAAAACAATAGCTGAGCGCTGCCTTGCAGAACTCACCTAATAAGAAGAAAGCTTAAGAAGAATACAAGATGAGCGCTGCCTTGCAGCACTTACCTAATAAAAACAATTCAGTGCGAAGGGTGTGGAAAGACAAGCAGTGGTGGAGTGGAGGTCAAGCTCTGCAGGCAGGGACAGATTACGGATGCCATTTTTTGAAGACCATTTTTTGAAGACCAAAAAACCTAACAAGACCACACTGGTCAAAGAAACCAGCAATAAAATAGGCGAATACCCAGATGATGACGGCCCTGTGTCCATGAGTGTTCGTATGAAAGAGGCGTTAAAGACGTAGACCTACAGGAAGTGATGTAGTTAGCAGGTGACCTAGGGGACACCTGTCTCTTTTATATGAAAGATACAAATAAACACACCATTTATGGGGGAGTAAGATAGAGACGACCTCTTTTATATGAATCAGGGCATTATGGTCTACTAAAATTATCAATTTGGAGGCTCTAGCCCGACATGAAGTGATGCAATTAGTAGGTGACGTAGGGGTCAAGACGGAGGAGGGAATGAGCTAGAGACCTGGGGTCTCTTTTATAATGACATGTAAGATTATCAATTTGGAGGCTCTAGCCCAACAGGAAGTGAGGTCATAGTTGAACTCTTAACCCTAACCGCTCACTCCCAAATTGACTTGGACATTTTTCTGCAAGATCTAGAAGTCCAAATTTCAGATATGTCTTTCCTGGACCAAGTGGAGTGTTGGCATCCCTAGCCATCTTGAACGGGGACGAAAGGGGGCGTGTCCTCCAACATTAGAGTAAATGAGCATAAAACTGCGGGTGGTTTCAAGTTCCCCATTTGTGGTGGGATGGAGATAGAAGCTCATGTCTGAAGTTGGTCTTCTTTGTGTCGTTTATGGAAGTTCAGGTCATGTAAGCACATTTGTATACATGAGTACAGGATACCATACTGTTCAGTACAAATTGTTTGAATCATGTTATATTAGCATCGCTAATCAGCAGCAGGGGTTAGCTGCTCGGATGCTCAGTGCCGATATTGTGGCGGGCCGCAACTATCCAGTACAGCACAAGGAATGATTGGATCATTTGCTAACTGTTTTTCAGATTACCATCAAAATCCTGGAGGCCCAAAGACAAACCTGGTACCGAGCAGAGGTCACCATGGCCAGAGGGAGACAGCATTTCTCAGGGTTCCCACACCTTATTAAACTTTTCAAGGACTTTCCAGGCCCAATTCCCCCAAATTCAAGGACCCATCACAGCAAGCAAGCACTGTTACAACACTGATCAACACTGATGATGATCATCATCATCAGAAATAGCAGGCTTTACAGATGCTCACAGACAAACACTTATCAATAGTGCTGTAGCCTATTTACTAACGTTAAGTAAAAATATAAACTTCAATGTCTATTCTTGCACAAAATATATAAATGCAGGCACTTTCAATGACTCATGTCCATTTATGTCTATTTCAAAAACTTTTAAGGCCTTGATGTTTTCCCCCTCAAAATCACAAAGATTCAAGGATTTCAACGACCCTTGGGAACCTTGAAGAAGACACAACTTCTGCTGCTGAGGTCATGTGATTTACAGTCAACTGTGGAGGTGTCTCTTGCGGAGGTCTGCCATCTTGTCTGCAGCCAGGTACTTGTTCGCTAGGTTGAGCGCTGTGTTCTTGAGCACGCCAAGTTTAAAATACACACAATAAGCTACGGCTCAAAAAATATTGAAAATAATGTTGAAAATAATTCCAACTTCGAAGCAAGACTCCTCTGCAGCAGACTTCCACGAGGTTGAGCACGACTGCAAGTGATTTGAGCACGGTGTCCAAACGTGTCTCAAGTGAATATTTGATCAGATAATTGGCAGGATTAGGAGAACAAATTAAACAGCAACAACTTCTCCCTGCAGCCTTCAGGCAATACAGGGTTCAAGAACATAAACTTAAAATGCTTGACCCACTATACACTATTCTTTCCCTCACATATTTTGCCCAGATAGTTATACCTGCCTCACACTAGAAAACAAAAGAACACATTGACATGATGTCAGAAAAGCCTTCTCTTGCGCTAACTACAGACAGCTGGACATCTAGAGCTACATAACTTACTGCTCATTTCATTACGGCAGACTGGGAGTCAAAAGCCGAGTCACACTCATGTTCATAGTAGACCTTTCAAGTGGACCTTTCAAGTGGACTTATTTTGTTGCACTGCTGTGTGACTTAATTTTGCCGTATGCTGCTGAAGTTATGTTAAAATTACTATATTTCATGGTATATATATTTTTTAGTATTT
>OMKP01022851.1:4603-23645 GCA_900302375.1 Bathygadus melanobranchus
TTGTACTACTTTAGTCTGCTGAGATTTGGTCTCGTTTGGATATGCTCTGTGGTCGATGGGGCGGTTTGAGCACATTGAGCGCAATAATATGGTCCCACTTACAGGTGTGTGATGTAGTACATGACAGCCCAGCTTTCGTTGGGGTGCCCCAGTGTGTTGATGAAATGATAGTTGATCTAAGGAAGACAGCAAAAGAAAGTACAGGAGGCAAACGTGATTACTGTGTGAAATGCAGTGCAGTCCACCCCCCCCTGGTGTGGTGGAGGACAGTAATAGCAATTTCACTGCAAAATGACGAGATTTTATGTACAGGAGTAGTCTAGCTGTGACAGAGACAAAGACAAGGAAACACATCTAATCCTCTAGAAAACAAATCGGAGGAGAATTCCCCCTTGAACAACTGAAAGAGCAAAAGCAAACATTAAAAAGTGCACACACACACACAGCTGTACTTACACTATGGAAGACGAGGGAGAGAGCCTTAGTGAAGACGAGTGCTGCCATTAGCCAGTGGATCTTAAACACACTGTACCTGCAAATATGTTAACAAGACACGGGTGTTAAAGCTCGCTGTGTCTGTCGTCCCATTTCAAAGCGGGTGTGGGGCGAATCCCAATCCAAGCAGAACACTGAGGCTTGTACCCCTGAATCTGAATTTTCTAAGTCGACTCACCATTTTCAAATCGATTACTTGGCGATTCATGGCACAAGAAAAAAAAAAAGCGTTTCCCGTTTTACACGTCCTTACAGTAACTGGCGAGAGGCCTAAACTCATGACTCCCTTACTGGATGTATCCCATCATAGCTCGACCTTTTGACATTTCTTGTTTCCATTTTCATATAAGGATATAACGAGAATAATTTTGGAGAATGATGTGTAACTAACCAGTAGCGTGTTCAAGGTAATACTTTTGAAAACGGCTCCATTCACTTATGACAAATGATAAACGACTGATGTGGATGTATTTTGAATAACGTAGGCTAAACACAGTCTTATAATTAATAATTTATTCCACCCGATAATCCATGCCACCTAATGTTGACAGTACTACAGAACATATAGAACAAAACCCGCTCTCGACCTTTATGCAAAAATGTTCCCGATACTTTTTGGCCATTGCAGCACTTACATAACACAAGTATTTATTTACTGGGATTTGTGTGCAGTGTGTGTATGTTTGCACCTGTGCTTCATCAGAGTGTAGACCCAGATCATAGCAGCGGTGAAGAAGACTCCTGCCATACAAATGTAGAGTCGGGAAAGGGGGATCTCGGCAGCGGTCAGGAAGCCGCCAGGGTTGTGCTCCGTCATATTCACCTGAGAAGCCCGCATGGCGGTTACAACGGACACACACTTTAATCCAATCAAAGTAATAAGTCAACTGAGAACAATGAAAGGCAACTACCAAAACTACTGCAAACATTTTTAATACAACTTGACAGAGTAGAGTGCAGAGTAGCTAGAATACTACAACAACAACAACCACACATACACTTAGATTCTGAGATAACCAGTGCTCTTACACTGAAGGAGTAGGGGTAGGGGGCATTGGACCCAGGCCGCTTGGTTGGGCAGTAGTGGAAGTTGAGGTTGTACAGGCCCTCGGCCAGGCGGCCAAATGTAATGGTGAACTGTGACAGAGGAATGATTCGAAATGAACAAAAACAATGCACCTGAAACTCACAGTAAAAGACAACTTGGACACCGTGACCTTTCGTAATTGTTATATTATACAAATGTTACATTTACTATTCATCTGGACGTATTAAAAAGGGGTTACTTGTGACTAAATATAACTTCGCTTGTGTAGCATCTTATCCTGGCTACCTGCTGTTGTACAGTAAGGAGCCAACCTAGCAACTGTAAGCTTCTAAACTTGCTCTGTTGACCTGGCAACCAGGAATGCTTGTAACTTGTTCTATTGACCTGGCAACCAGGAATGCTTGTAACTTGTTCTATTGACCTGGCAACCAGGAATGCTTGTAACTTGTTCTGTTGACCTGGCAACCAGGAATGCTGCAATGTTGCACTCTACCTTCAGCGATATATTGTTGTCTCCCTCTTTCAACAAATGTGTTACTTTTTTGTAAGTCGCTTTGGATAAAAGCGTCTGCCAAATGCTCTAAATGTAAATGTAAATATATACATTGATACATTGAAAGTCGGTCATATTTTTGCGTTTGAGTACTCACATTGAAGATGTACAATTTGTTGACTTTATCCAGAGCTAAAATCACCTCTTTGTACTTCTCCAGCTAATAGAAAGCAGAGGACATACATTACTTAGACACTTGTACTCCTCAGCTTTGGACACACACACACACACGCACGCACGCACCTGGATGGCATTCTCCTCCTCCTCCTCTACTGCAGGGTTATGCTTGTCCTCTGGGCTTTTTACAGTGGGTGCCACGTTCTGCTGCACCTCTGATTCAACCTTGGTTTTGTTGGGATTGTCTGCTTTGATCTTGCTGCTTGGTTTTACAGGTTCGACATCAGTAGTTCCCCTGGCTTTCCTCACAACTAAGTGGCAACGAAAAGAAAAGCACACAATCATGTACCATACTTTTTACTGAAATAAATGACTCACACTGGTACAATATTTGTCAGACAATTTCACAGACAACGTATAGATAGACATCTGAATTCCTCGTTGTGTCTCACTCAGGTATGAGAAGAACATACTTTTGTTTTTGGGAGCACTGTCATCGGACTTCATCTTTGCTGTAAGGAAGTGGTCCAGGAGACCTAAAGGAAGCACAGTGACTCTACACACACACCACACACACCACACACACACACACACACTTAAGGACCCGCATACAGCAGATGACCGTGTTGCTCCACATGGTGTTCATGTGGAGCAGTTCATGAATTCTTCCCCACCTGGAGGTCTTAACATCAATTTTAAATAGGATTAGGGGCTCGTCGTTGGTGGAATTGGTGAGGGTGAGTGGGCATGTCTTGGGTTCGTCTGCCTAAAAAATACAATAACAAGTGACAAGCATTAAGACTATGCATAATTGTGTGGAGAGTTTAGGTTTAAAAACATACTGAATACCGTGTGCTGCCTTAACCTCGACAGCGACACTAGGCTATTACAGGTTGTCATTTATTCAAATATTATACTGTCATATGTACTTCAATTAGAATGACGACAATATGAATACAATATATATATAACATTGTACCATTTCTCACCACAGAAAAATGATTTTCCTGAGATTTTAGCCATTACAGTAACCTTTAAACAGTCCTCAGAAATCGCATTTCTAAATGCTGCTGTGTTGCATACATTCTGAAGTTTTTTTGAGTACTTACAGTGTAAGAAAGTACTCCATTTACACGAGACTTGGAGAGACTGAAACCAACCTAGAGTGAGAGTAGATACGTATGGTAAATATCCCAAATCAAAGCAAACAGAAAACTCCTAAATTACGATTTAAACACCTTGTTGTTTATTCAATGTTTTAAATGCATCCATTTAAACACACACACACACACGTACTCACTGGGTGGTTGGTGTACCCATCAATCCCTTGGGCGTTCAGAAAAAATTGGACATCTAGAGTTCCACTGGCGTAAAAGCCAAAAGTATTAAGACGGACATTAGAGCGAGTCTCATTCTGGTGAAAGAAGAGAATAGAAGCGATTGGGTTAACGAAGGACAATAAAGCTAAGGGGTACAAGCAAAGCATGCTTCCCGTTTGCACCTACGTGCAGGTGCGCGTATGGTTAGCAACATGACGTAAATAAATACATGTGAATATAAAGCTCGATCCGGTTGGGCCGGATCCGCCACCCATAACTACGAATTTAACGGCCAACATTATTTACATTGTCACGTAAAAGGAAAGCATTTCAACACTAGAGCAGATTGTACTTGACATACAGATCGGTGGCTGGGAAACAATTAGCACTCTTGTTAGCTATCTTAAGGACACCGCACAGGCTAACCATAGTAAATAAATATCTGTAATCTTACATTCAGGTCCAGTGTGTGTATCCTTGCGTTGCATTCAGACAGAACGAGTAGGAACAATATCCCACCAAAAAACACTCCTCTGTTCGCCATAGTTTTTTTAGCAGGGTATATTATGATGCTAACGTTAGCAAGATCCCCACAACAGTCCTGCTTGTTAGCAAGCTAGCGTAGGCCGATAATATCCCTGGCTATCCAGGCAGCTATGGTAACGCCACTTTTATAGCAAGGTATGTCGGCTCTTCTGCTAAAATGGGTGAATACAAGCAGCCAAACAGCGACATTTACAACACGCCCTAACTTCCCTATTCGTTTCGCTTTCCCTGCGTGGATGCAGAGCTTGTTAGAAACGGTCAAGATCTCGCTTCCTGGTCTCGGCTTCGGACTACATATTAGGGTCACGACAACAGCGACAAAGAGCCCATATCAGTCTTAGTCGCGTCGATTAGTCTGCATTATTGTGGCGCAGAAAGTGGATCCGGAAACGTTACAGTGTAATGTTGTGTTTTCACCCCGCTGTGACCACTGCTCTGTTCAATTGGACTTAACCATACATATGCTAGTCGTCCGACTGGTCACGTGGTGTCCGTGCTTCCTGCTTTCGGATTGTCCACGTCGACGATGACGTCGACGAGCCGTTTTATAGCCGTGTAATAGCTAGGGAAGAGTTGGATTACAGACGTCTGCAGTATACATGTATATCAAATCTAGCTATTGATGTTAAAACGGCAACTTATCTCTTATCTCTATCTATTGTTGTCTAGTTTTGACTTGTACAATCAAACTTGTAGGTATCTTGAAATGGTAAATGGTATTGTGGTTGTCTTTAATTACCATTCTGACTAGTGAAAATACAATTTTGACTAGGAGAAATGCTATTATGGATATCTAAAATGTAATTACAGATAGGAGTGTTGTTCGATTAAATGTTAAAACGGCTTGCCATTCTGAAGAATGATTACCTCTATTTTGTGAGAGGTGTATCTCATTGTCATCTCGTTTAACATTGTTGTTCGCTACTAGTGATGGGTCGTTCGTGAACGATCCGATTCTTTTGAACGTACGAACGAAGGGAAACGAGTCGTACTTGGTGAGAGCCCGGCTTCTCTTTAATTGGACCACAACAGCGGGGCTGCCTGAGTGATGTTATACCATCGGAGTTTTCATGAGTCTGTGGTACTGTCAAACAGTCAATTCATGGACAAAGCAGCGGGATATGGCGTCACCTTGTGTAATGTTTACAATGCAGATCATTGACAATAGGTCTGGCAATATGAATAATGTAGTGCTGCTAAACCTAGTTAACCTAGTTAAAAAACCTACCACACATGCAAAATGAAATTATTGTTGGAATGTCTAAGTTTGAATCTGATCCAAATCTTCATAATCATTATCATTATAATGTGCTGGGCATGCCTGTCAATAGGGGAAAACCCTGTGTTTATCTTGATAAACTGCATCCTATCAAATTGCAGTCATAAAAACAATCAAAACAGATGTCAATAATAGGCTACTCATATTTACAAAAAAGTGGAAGATTTTTATCAATAGTAGGCTAATACAAATCTTTGAAAACATGTTTTAACATAAGAATGGACCAAGAACTGCAAAAATATATATACAAAAAATGTATACAATGAGTAAGTGCCTAAAAAGTAGAAAATGAGTATGAATACATTTTTACAACTAAGAAAAACTAGCATAGTTTTCATTGCTTGATGTTAATGTTTAAATTGATTGAGCCATGACAAAAGTTGTTGTTAAGTGTAGGCAGACAGACAACACTGTGATCAGCAGACACGGAGATGCTGGCACAGTGAGCTGATGGTGGGCCAGCAGTACACTCCACTTGCTCACTTGGTTTGCGCTTGTCTGGAAACAAAAGGCAAACATGTAAATATAATATGTAAATATTAAGAAATGCAATTATACATAATTTATTTTACATATTTAATATGATTAAAAATGTTACAAAACAAATATAAAAGCTAATTGCCAACAAAATAGTAGCGTTACTCATTCTAAAAGATCATATAAAAGATCCACACCTGTAACGTCCCTTGCTAAACCACATCTGCATGTTTCCTCTAACTTGCGTGCGGTTTCGTTATGGTTCATCCTCCTCAGGATCTCCAGGGTGATGGTGACAGCTGGGCGTTCGCAGTAGATCTGCACCATGCGGTCCACTGTCACATGCCGTGGCAAGTCCTCAAGGCAACTCTTATGGATGGGTTCAAAGGCTTTCAGGACCATCTGAGAGAGGAACCACTGGAACTTTTTGAAGTCGTTGTTGCCCAGTTCCTCCAGAGTGTTTAAGAGGATTTCTGGAATGTTCATTGTCTCTGAGCGTCAGAATGAAGGCTATGACTCTGTGAGTATTGGAGGAAAGGTCGTTAAAATAAAATAAATCTAGGTAGGCTACAGGATTGGTCACTGATCATCAGATCGATTGGTCACCAGACCGTTTCAAAGCATATGTAAAAGCCTGTGTAATAGAGTCTCTGGGTTGGCTTATTGGGTCAGTTATTGGGCTGTGGCTATGCAATGTTTTACTGCATAATAAAATCCTTGATGTTAGGACGATGTCTGAGTCAGAGTAGTAGCCCCTGCCCCCTGCATCTCTACCCACTGAAATTCCCTTTCTCAACTCTGCCCCCTAGGGCCACTAATGGACGGTGCCTTAAACAAATTCTCAGTCCAGAGACTTCGCGTGTGGTACTCAATGGTGGAACAAGCTAATAATCCCACTCAATCTTCTAAAAAAAACATCAGAAGACGCACCCTCTTCCGATAACGTCTAAGAACACACGAGGCTGAACCTGGCTCCTTATTTGAATTATCCGGTCCACCTGATTTGGTCACAAATCAGACTGTCGTATGTAATATGCGCAGCAAACAATACATTAAAATACAAATAAAACCCTACGGACTTCGTTTCTGATGCATAAAGCAGCCTATAGCCTAGTTACTACGCACTGAAACTTGATTGTTATCAACGTCATCTGTAAGCCGCTTCGGATAAAAGCCAAGTCTGCTAAAATATGACTTCATGTAGGAATTTGAGTTGAATCTGTTCACGACTGCAACTACAACACATTTGAACTAACAACAGTGAGTTCAAAGTTGTATTTGTAAGATACTTTAATAGCTTACCTTGTCTATAGTCAGTTGAGCACCCTTAGTGTAAAGACACGAATGTTGCCATTGTGTGACACTGTGACAGGTTACTTTCGCTTTCAAACGGCCGGGAGGGATTAGATATTTTGATAGTGTCAGGATGTTGTATGTTTTTATTTTTTAAAACATACAATCAGCAAAACATGGTTTAATGTCAGATCGAATTAAAGACCCCTGACTATTAGCTTTTATTTACAAGCTTCAAGCATTCTCTCTAAAGTTCCATAATAACATGTCGTCATACACATTATTGCTTACAATGCTAGCCCACGTTATTCTTGACCCTCCCTTCCTTCCTTTCTTGGTGTAGCCTACCGATAGAAAACGCCCACTGTGGGTTATAGAGGCCAAGGCAGTGGTGGGATACCTACAACATAATCAGCTATAGTAGGCTACTCGCTGAAAGCCTCTCAGATGACCAGTCCCTGCTTTTGTGTAAAGACGTCGACCGTTGGGGACAGCAAATTAAGGATGTATGTTTCTAGATGGCTTGCAGTGCTCCTCCTTTCCTCGGTCCTTGACCCTGGTGAGTGAATGATGAAGTCCGTCGGGTGGGCAGGTAACACAGGACAACATCGTCAGCCAAGTGACGTGTTGGGGATAACTGTTTAATAATAATGTCAATAATGTAACACCATTTAATTAATACAGCCAAATCTTTGATTTAATGATCAGGAAAAAGTTGTTTATTTCCCTGTGTGCTAAATACTAAATAACATGAAGTAGTGGACAATTATCTTTTCGGTATTGGTTTTAAGTTCAGATAATGAGTGGAGTTGTTATTTGTGTTATTCAACATTTCACTATGCGTAGGCTACTTGTATGTAGGCTATATATCAATGTGAGCTATTAAGTGAATACTTCATCAACATCTCCTTAGATGAGGGATAGAGAATCACACACACGCACGCACCCACGCACCCACACCCACACACACACACACACACACACAGCTTGCACGCGCCAGTGGCACCACCATAAAGAGATCAGCTGATAGTCAGGATAATAATACGACCAGGGTTCCCTGAAACAATAGTCATAGAAAAGAAAGGCGCTCTCGTTGACTTGGGCAGGGTGTCCTTCCTTCCTAAGAGGAACAAACTGGGTGTATTCCATGGGCGAGCACACAAGGGTTCACAATAGATCAGAAAAGTATAATATTGTTCCTTCCACTATCTGGCAAACCTTTAACCCGCCAAGGACAAAGAGGGGAAATTGCCAAGACAGTTTAGGCAAAATGATAGAAAAGAAAATGACTTCGATGGAATGAAATCAGTGCCCTTTTCTATATGTGTTTTATATGATAGGAAAGGCCTTTAATAGACTACCATTTAAATGGACGCTGTATAGATTGTCAATGTATGACCATTGATAACAGAGTCAATATACAGTAATATATATATATATACAACTTGTTTGATACACAACTTGTTTGTCAATAAAATTGACAACATGAACAAAGACGGGAGTTATAAATATTAGAATATAAGAGTTCATCGGGCCAGTGTCCCATACCCATCAGATAAAGTTTCTTCTTGGTGAACATGTCAAATCAGTGTTGGCCAACTTCAGCCAACATTACATTTACATTTAGAGCATTTGGCAGATGCTTTTATCCAACATGTTATAGTTGGGTGTTGGTGTTTGTGTTTGCCAGCACCTTTTACAACATTCTGGGGAAAAGACACCTGTCAAAGTCAGTGCTAAAACTAAATGTCTTTATGCTTGGAAGGTATATTAAGAACACACACAATTATAAGGTGTCCTCTGAGTAATGGCGTATTCCGTCTGTCTTTCCTTCCCCACCACACTGAACCACACCACGGGACTGTAGGTACCTCATCCCCTGCTTCTACCCTATCTCCTCCACATTTTCAACCCCACCCACCCACATCCCTTCCCCCTAAGGCCTCTTCGCCTTTCCCTTCCCACAGTAGTTTGTCACGGAGCCCTCTGGACATCAGAAGGAAAGAGCAATGCACCCTGGTGATCTCACCCTCTCAGCTGGTGGTCAGGTAGAGAGAACACAATCAAGATCCACTGATATTTCACAAGGAGGGTCACATTGAGAGAATGTTCTGTTTTTGGCTGCAATAGTGATTCAATCAAGGGAAAAAGTTAGAATGAAAAGTGCACATTGCACAAGACTGAGTATAGCATCTTGTATAGGGCACATTGTGAAGTCACCTAATCTGTGTGCCAATCAAATGACATTGAATTGCTGTAGGTTTGGGGATCCACTGTCAGCTAACTGCTCCTCAGAAATGATGTTCCTTCTGGGCTGGCAAGTTGCACCGGTAAGGAATCTCCTTTTGGTTTTTTTTACTTGTACTTACAAAACATTCAGAAATGACACAATAGATACTTACTAAAAGAAGGGGAAGAAATCAACAATGAATCTTATTAATACACTGTTTCTCAACATACTTGACAACGTTCTTTCTGGTTATACCAAAAATGGCTTTTCAGACACATACTAAAGGGTTGTACATGAAAGGCTCCTAATATACCTATTTTAAATGCCCACTCTAGGCCACAATCCCAGTCATGACTCACGTGTTCCAGGTTTTGAGCCTCAACAGCACCACAGAGTGGAGTCTTAAACCAACATGCTTTATAATGGTTGAGCAAAGCGGGGAAGAGTGCTTCAGTGCGCTTCATCTAACTGTCTACAGTGAGTGCCACATCTCACCTTGGCTCTGGTTTATTTTGGAATGTATTTGTCTTCATCATTCCTGTGTGTGTGTGTGTGTATGTGTGTGTTTCCAGAACCTCCGGACAACGTATCTATCAGCTTTGTAAACCACACAGGCCCACTGCTTGAAGGACATCAGTACACTCTCCAGTGCCACGTCCAGGATGTTGCTCCTGTTCAGAACCTCACCGTGACCTTCTACAGAGGAGACGCCATGCTGGGCTGGGTACAGTCCAGCAGGAACTCTACGAAGACACCGGTGACAGAGACGTTCACCGTCAGCATCAACTCCAGCAGAGAGGATGATGGGGTCCAGTACTGGTGCAAGGCCAAGCTGGATCTGGGACCAGAAGGGCCCCAGCCACCTCCTGTGATGAGGTCACAGCAACTCAAAGCTATGGTATACTGTGAGTTCAACAAGGCTAGATGCATTCATCATTCATGTATATGTTTCCTTTCAATTATATCCTATTCCTGTCTTCACCTCCTTCTTTCTCTTCTTAGTTCTTTTCCTACTACCTCCTTGGCTTTCTAATCTAATCCCATCTCCTGCTCCTCCATCTCCTTAGATGGCCCCCATTCCTTGTGTCCGAAGGAGCTGCATCTTAGAGAAGGGGAGGCGCTCAGCTGGGAGGTGAAAGGAAACCCTCAGCCATTGGTCACCTGGCGAAGAGATGGAAAGGTGGTTGCCCCGCCCACTCATCCAAGTAGAGAGCATGCTGGGAAGTACACAGTATCTGCAAAGGGAGCCCTTGGATGGCTTAATTGCACACTGACTGTAGATTTTCTCAGAGCCAAAGGTATGTGTGTGTTTATGTGCAAGTTAATATTTTTAATGCAAAGCTTTGACATGTTATATACAATATTCACTATATCTATATATCTGAAAATGGTTTCCAGCCAACCAAATCAAATTTTAGACAATAAATCAGGGAGCCCAATCCAGAAGTGTCATGCTGATGCTCAGGTCCTCTTGGATGCTGATCTGGCTCAAGTCGAGGGACAGCTGAACTAGTACTGGCTGCTGGGTTCCTATCCTCCTCTTTGCTATCTATGTTAGCCACCTCGCCAGGCTGTTTGCTAGCGGGCCTACTTTTGAAAAAATGTGAGATAGTTGGTATGTAAGTACAATTAATGATGTCTCTGCTTTTCATTTTTAGCCTTTAGCTTTGCTGCGCCACAATTTTTATCCATGTTTGTTAGTTAGCAGCTAACTGTAATGTTGTCTATTCTGTCTTAGCAAAGGCAAAGTTAGTCAAACTTCCTTGCCACTATCCAAATTCCCACGGTCACTGGTCACCTCTTATCATCATGATACAGACACAGCCAGCAAGCCAATCAGAATATTTTTCTATTTTTTATTTGATTCGTATTTCAACATAGACACACACACACACACACACACACACACACACAATTCATTTATTTGATTTGAAAAAAAGCAATACACTATGAGGCCACAGTTGGTGGGATTTTGGAGGCCCCTAAAGGTTGGAGGCCCCCGGCCACCTACCCAATCGGCCTGGTGGATAATCCGTCCTTAGTGGTCATGTTGTTGTTATAATAAACTATGATATATCAAAACATTTTATCCTGGTGTTGATTATGTTGTCTTGTCCCTTCTTTATAGGAACCTCCAACACTTCCTGTGGACACTTCTCACTGAGCGTTCTTCTCCTGATCGTCCAGTTCATTTATTGGGTATCAAACCATCCTATGTAACACAAGGCTTGCTTTGTATGTTTGTTTTGGATTGGATAAGCCCTACCTTTTGCGAACAGAGGAAGAGATATGATTGGCTAAACCATCAGACTACATAACATTTCCCTGCCAAATGGACACTCTATATGGATCTTGTATTTTTCAGTTTCGCTGTTTCATTGGTGAGGTGCCACAACTAGACAATTTACATATTAATAAAGATTTCATTCAGGTACAAATTGTAAATCCAACTCCTGTGCAAACAATATATTGTAATGTTAAATTCATGTGGAATATTTCTGTAAATAGTTAACTGTTAATATAAAGGAATATTTTACATTTGTGCACTAAACCACAGACATGTACTAGAAATATAAATTAAACGCCAGTGGTTGTCTATAAATATGTCACCAGTGGTCTCCATCTTGTTTCCCAATTTTCCCAACAGATTAATCTAAATTGTATTGTAGTAGACTGGTTAAGTCTAATAGTAAAATGTCCTTTCACATACAATGACCAGGTGGACTTTGTATAGTAGTAGTTGCATTCCTCAACAAACAGTGTCCCATGGAGGTTTGCAAGTGTTTGAAGAGTCTGACTGAGAAAGCCACAACACACTACAACCAGCAAAACCATATACGCTACTACACAAATGGGGGGCTTTGAAGGCAATTTAACAGGATTTGTTCCCTTGCAAATGAATAACAACTTATTAACTATTACCTTAACTATAAAAACTTGTCAAAATAATGTAACATCATCAATTAACAGTAAAGAAGTTAACTGATAAACATCCCTTTAAAAAAATACAAAAAAAGCATGACAGCCATTTGCCATCAAAATAACTTTTTGAATGAAAAAATAGTTTGTTCCTTATAGTGAACCAAGTAAGCAACAACCGTCAAAACGATTTCTATCATGCCATTAATTCATTTTATTAGTTCTCAGGGTGGATGAAGTTATTTACTGTTGCCATACAGACAAACAATGAAAACATAAATACAAAAAAAACAATTGTATGGTTGTGCATCATTGTGTATATCTTTAAAGTGAAGACAAGTCTGTTGGTCATCGGACAGCACAGTAGCTCCAGTTAAAGAAACACAACCAATTCATTTGCCTTTTTAAAAGCACAGTGAAAAGATAATTCTATAATTTTAGTATAATATTTAGTAACATGAGCTTGATGTAGATTCAAAGAAAGCCACAAAATTACCTTGCATTTCAAGTCAACTTCATGATTAGTCAGCATTTCATTCAATTGAAAACGGTAAGGACTTAATATGGCCAAAACAAAACAAGAAACTTTGTTGTAATTATTGATCCCTCAGACTTGTTATTTTGGCAGTTCTATATGAACTGCATATTTGCACAATATGATGTTAGTCACATTTGCACGCATGTTCTTCAAGAATATTGGTCAGATCTAGAAAAAAAAAAAGAAGAGAAAAGGTTATACCAATTCTGAAACTACCAATTCCACTCCATTGCAATGCGCTACATAACGAACGAACCATAAGCCCAAGCTCACACAAACTCACTGTTTGCTTCATTCTGGTAGATGGCTGGTGGGGCGGTCATCTGCCACATCCTGCATTTTTGTAGTCTACTTGTCCTGGGAATTGAGCAACCTGTGGTACAGTGGCTTCAAAGAGGTGGCACATACCCACCCCTGGGAAACCTACAGGGCTTGACTGTGGAGGTGGGGGAGGAAGTGGCGGACTTTTGAGGTCCGAGAGCTTGCCCATGGCGGAGGAAGCGACTGCAGCCTTTAGTTTCTGGGAAATTGCCGCGTTGACAAGTTGCCCTCGGGCAAGTGCTTGTTCCGCCAGCAGATCCAGGAGTGACTGGGTGGAAGCAGCAGTCACTGAGGTGGTGTCACACGGTGGTTTCTCTGCGGTTTCTGAAAGTGTGGGGGGTTCTGAACCCAGCCCTTTGACCTCGTTATCCCCCATTAATACAGAGATGTGGGGATGGGCGTTGGCGGTAAGGACTTCCTTCAGAGTCTTCTTGTCAGTGTCCAGGGCGAGGGCTCTCACTTTGGGTGAGCTACTACTGCGGAAACGGCCATCAGGTGATTCAACAGAACCATCTGGGAAGTTAGAAGCGCCGTTGATGGTCTTTTTCTCTGACGGTTTTTTCTGACTTAGGCTTTAGAAGAAGAACAAAAAACGTCTGCTCACAAAGCCCAATGAAATGGCAAGTTTTAATTAAAAACTCATTGTACTTACAATAAGGAAGATGATTGACCGAGAATCTTCTTGCTCTCTTTTAGCAGTAGCCTAAAAGCAAAGCGTTAGTAAATATATTTAAATCTGATTAAAACATAGATTGACAGACTTGCATTATTGGATGTTAAAGGTGAAGATTACTAAATGCATTAATTACCTTGGCTGCATCCATCCTTTAGGCCATAGAGTTTTTACCTCGTTGTCAAGGAAGTTCTTCAAGTACTCTTCCATTTCCTGATTCTCACTCTTTTCAGTTTCATATCTATCCATCTTTGCTTTTACCACAAGGCACAGACACTCTCTGCTTGTACACGTGTGTTAAGTACAGAGAGAGAAACATTACAACAACAATCCTGTTCAAAGAAGGACATTCCACAATATTCATGTATCTCTGTATCTCTTAGAGACCTCCCCTTTGATCTTATGTATCCAAAAGGGCCATTCTGGGATTGGAATCGAACAAATTACTCCATCCACAGGTAGCCGTGTTAACCATGTATTTTCTTGCACAGACCTGATCTCCTCGTTCCATTTGAATTTCTTCTGGGGACCCCTCTTCCCGATTTTCTCCTCACCCTCATCCTCAGAGCCCACATTCACCCTATGTTCTCGGGCCTTCTTTTCCTCAGTCACCCTAAAAAAAACAGATCAGAATGAGTGAAGCACTTGGAAAGCCTGAAATCAACATTCAAAGTTCCCTCAGTGTTTCAATTAGACACAATACATCATTTACAAAGTGGTGGGAGGAGATTATCAGGGAATACAGGGGAGGGGAGTTAGTAACTTGCTGAATGAGAAAACACTTGATGTCAAAGATTTCAAATGATGGCGCAAAACCTCAGTTATGAACCAATCCCGTTCGAGTGAGCGTACTTCGTGGACTTGACCTGTGCATGTGCCTGCCGGTTGTCATGGAAACGGGCGAGCTGCTCTGGCATCACTTTGCCAATAGCTTGCTTTAACTTCTCTAAAGGATCCTGCAATGTTTTGAATGACAACAACATTAGTGCTAGAGCAAAATTCCATTTTACATCGCCATAATAACAACCAATATGAGTCTTAACAAAACAAGGGTTGCCTCAAAGGATCCCTGTAGAAAAACATTCTTCTTTACCTTTTGCTTGATATGTTTGTTATACGAGTTCCCACAGAGAAGTCTCGCTCCGAAATCTCAGGGGAAAGCGTGAGTGAATGTTTGAGAGAGGAGTGCCGGCAGGATGTTTTTGTGTTTGACTACAGAAAGCATAGCTTAGTGTTAACTAAAGGATTTTTAAACTCATGGCTGAATATTTAGCTGATTTCAACAATGTGAGATTTTGCAAGATTGTGTGAAACTTCTCGAGCAAGAATTGGTAAAACATAATAACAAACAACGGATCAAGCAAAAGGTAAACAAAATGTTGTTTCTCTGTAGGGATAATTTCCTTGTTGTCAAACACATAAACAATCTGAGCCTGTCAGTGGCAAAAACAAGCACTTTTAGAGGACGTACATTGATGGGCACTATTGCCCATAGGGTTATAATGCAGACGTTTCACGGCTGTGTTCTCGCTCAATACTGGACCAACTTGTTGTTCACATTAATCAGTTAGACCCTAAATGATGGGAAAATGGGGTCCAGGTTGAAGTTGAAGTCCCCAAGTTATCCTTGAAGTTTATATGCACCTAAAATTGAATTTTAATTCCAAAATATGAAAACTGTCCCAACCCAAAATGCACATTTGGCTTTGAGTCAACAAACCTAATAAGCCAAATATAAACTTACCACCTTGAGATCTCCAACTCTCCTTTCTAGTTTCGGTGAAAGGCCTTCTGGCAGGGTACTGGGCTGAGGTACCATGCCACTTTTGAGCTCTGTCTGAGGCTGGGCCTGAAACAGAACTGTGGACTGGTTCTGGACATCTGCACTGGTTGGAGAAGCCATGACGAGATGCATCTCTGTGGCGTGTTGAGCTGTTTTGAGCTGAGAACCATCTTCAGTGGCGTCTAATAAAGAGTCCAAGTCGATGTCAAAGTCCATCGTAGCAGCAGCTTGGATAAGCGCATGGTCATTGGTGGAGCCGATCAGACTGAGCAGCGGATCGGCCAATCCAGTCCCTCCACCCCCACCTGCATCTGCGGGACACATCGGAAACCTTGGAGTGCCAAAAGACTGCCTCCCTTCATCCTGCCTTTTCTGCATTTCCCTTTCCTTCTGTCTTCGAAACTTCTTTAGCATGTTGGTGACACTCAACGGGCCGGCAGACTTCTTTTTCTTTTTGACTGGTTCTTCAACCACTTGTTCTGATAAAGCACTGCCAGGAATGACAAAAACAAGAGAAAGTTAGCGACATAATGAATTCACTGTGCAAGGGGTCCCCATTTTAACATGACATGTATTTTCGCACCTAGACAATGTCCACATGGCATTGAGGACCAAAAATCCCAAGAAATGGCATGCCTTGTGTAAATCTCTCACCCTTCCTTGGAAATAGAATCCGAATCCACTGTCGTTTTCTTTTTTCCACCTTCTTTGCTGCGCCTCTTCTTTGGTTTATCCAATCCTTCATTCAATTTATGCTTCTGAAAATTAAAGTATTTTGTTGACTTGTAGTATTTTAGCAGACGCATTTATCCATCTAACCACTCACAACCAAGTGAGTCAATGATTTTCAGATTGTTTTTATGCCATTAATGAGCATGTTGCTCATGGTACTCCGGTAGACTGCAGACATTGGGATTTGAACCGGTTCCTCTATATACTTCATCACACAATGGCTACATCACCACAACATATGGTATTCAGATCCGTGTCACTTTTTTTTTAGTATACATTGCAGAAATTTGTAATTAAAATATTATAAAATCATCAAAACATCTTGCATGGTCCCACAGTGCACTAGATACCTTTGGAGGCTTGAGTGTGACACTTCTTGTTGTGAAGTCTTCCATCTCGGTGTCAGAAGCCTGGCGAAAGTGGAGTACTCCGGAGTTTACATAGAATCCTCCATGTGTCGTTGTGAGGGAGGCTGGTACAAGTTCATCATACTGAAGAAAACACAGAACAGAACACATGGGTCACATTGGGAACACAGTACACTTTCCAGCTTGTGTACAGTGGAGCAACAACTAAGGGCAACTAAGGACATCAGCTGAAGTCCCATCTTTGATAATATTTGTTACCAAATTGGTTGGATTTTAAAAATGATTCAAAAACAAATGGTGGACAATAAACGTAAGGTCTCTCTTTCTCTTTCTCTCTTTCTCACTGCCTCAGAGTTGTCAATGAAAGAGTCTTCATCATCGTAGCCATATCCCATATCCACCAAGTCCTGGATGCGGTCCTTCTTCTTCTTCACCTCACCCTGTCAAGAAAGAGGCATCATTATTAAAAGTAATGTGAAACATGCAAGCTATTCAGTCTACCAGGCTTCTCTTGGGGGGATATTTATGGTTTAAAAGGTGGTTTTAAATCACTTGAGAACTGCTCCAGAGAGCCACATACATATTTCTTCTCAAATTGTCTGGCAATGGCAGACAGATCCTCATGGTCTTGATTGTCATGCTCCTCAGATTTGTTCTGAGCTCCATCTTTTATCACTACGGAGCCACTCTTAAAAAAAACAACAGCAGCGTTATGAATGACATCTGTTCAACATTTACCCAGTCCCGCATGGTCAAAGCAATGGTATTGCCTCCTGTAACTATGTTTTAAAGGCAAACCAAAGGCCCACCTTCTTCTCAAAAAGTTCGGTATAGCTGAACTCGGGAAAGGCGCGTTCGTCGGATTTGAATAATGTGAGGACGAATCTTACGGTCGATTCAGATTGATCAAGTTCTGCACAGTTTCCCTCAACCTCAGAGAGAGCTACCGATGCAGGCACGCTGGGGGTTGACTTTGTGGGCAACGTTGACTTTTCATCAGTTGGGGAACTAGATAAATCACAAGGAACTGTGGTCAACTGCACTCTTCTTACTTGGGCCATCATCGTTGTAACGTGAGGCGGAGATAACAGCGTCAATATATGACAAAACGACCTACCGGTGATTGTTAAAACACTGGTGCAGGTGCGCTCTATGCGCACTGCGCTGATGTCCACTTCCGCTCTCATTTAGATTGATCGTATTATGTACTAATACTTCATTCATCCCGACAATATTGAACTATATTATAATGAATTGAATTAAGTAAGTAGCCTAATTTAGTGTATCTGACATTCTACACACCCCTTCTCTCTCTCTCTCTCTCTCTCTCTCTCTCTCTCTCTTTCTTTCTCTCTTTCTTTCTTTCTTTCTTTCTTGTGCGCAATGCCGTTTACTTGCGAGTTGAACTGCATTGTCTACAAATGACCACATGAAGGAGCTCGAGATGTATAATGACAATGACTGCGGTAAAGGGTCTGTCTGTCTGTCTGTCTGTCTGTCTATCTATCTATCTGTCTCTATCTATCTATCTATCTATCTATCTATCTATCTAACCCTAACCCTAACCCTATCTATAAAAACCCTGACCATAGTAGCCTCATTTAATAGATTGTTTATATTACACAGTCCGCTTTACTGCCGAATCTAGCATTTAAAATTACATTTTGCCATTTAGCGGACGTTTTTGAGGCAACGGAAGTTTTTTTTTGTAATCCAAAACGATTTAGGTCTACAGGTGGAGTTAGGCCCAAATTAATTAATTGTTTTGTTTTTTATTTATCTGTTTTATTATGAGATCTCAAATTAGGCCTCGGCCTCTCAAGGACTAAGAACAAAAAGTAGCCTAACTGAGATGTTCTCCGCAGAGCTGGGAGAAATATATATTATAACAGATATATTTGTATAATACAATAATATAGTTTTTGTATGATAATTGCCAATTGTCAGGTTATGGTTGAAATATAGACTGATGTTTTGTTAATGGATTGTGACACCATTTTTTGCGTTATCATGGAGATCGTTCAATGTCCGAGAAGCTCAACATTCAGAAGATATGAAACTACGGAAAGTGTCCCAATTGTGGCACCTCTGGATTCTGGGCCAACATCGTATTCATTTAACTGAATTGACTCTGACAATTACAATAACAGGATAATTGCAGCCTGTCACCATACATCGAGTGCACGCATCTCACCAAAAGATCGCAACGCTCACTGTTCACACATGATCCCTGCTGTAGCCTACACCGACCTACACGACACCCCCACTTTGCAATTAGAACCGTATTTCACGGTGTGGACGTTTAATGCAAATGTATGGATCCTTTTTGTCTAACAGGACAGAAGGGAGAT
>OMKP01022852.1:0-10528 GCA_900302375.1 Bathygadus melanobranchus
ATGGGGTGAAAGAGGCTGAATCTGCTGAGAACTACGAACACGGCAGTGACGGGAGGCAACAGTAGCACAGCCCAGGCGATGCTGGCCGCAGCTCTCCAGTACACCACCTATTAGACACAGTAACATACATACCGCATTATAATAGTTTCAATGATACAAACAAACGCTAGGTGTAGCAGCTGATAGGACGTTTATTTCTAGCATTGATGATGCTTTTAACGAATGGAACAAGAGAAGTTGAAACATTTGTATGCTGGGCTGGGGTGAAGTCGTTCAGCTGCCAGGCTAGCATAAGTTGACAGATGTGGTTAGCCGGCTAGCAAGTAAGGGAACTTGGAAAGCAATCGCGTGGAGTTACAATACTTGCCTTGCGTACAAACCAACAGCTTTGATCTGCAGAAAACATGTCGGCGGAAAATGAACTCCAAAATACAACGGTAGTGTCTTTGATTCACTCCTACTTCCAAGTCACTTTCCAGTAAGATCTGTTTCCCATATCGCGCGCCTCATGCATTCAAAGGACCTTTGAAGGACCTTGCCTAGAAGCTGTCTGTGTCACTGCCTGTTCTCAATGGACAGTGTGCGTCATATGCGGAATCATTTACTGGACAAGATTAAGTTATTTCAAATACAACATTTTATAAACCGTTTGTACCGGCTATGGTGTAAACAATTATTCGTTGCATACAGCAACATTTCTACAAAATTATGTTCTACAAAATGAAAAAATGATTTACACCGGGATACAAATCACAGAATAAGTACACTTAAACAAAAAACAGTCCAAACATTTCAATGTATACGCCATTTTAAACAGTATTGTGTTGTTAAGTCTAGAATAATGTTTTTGTCACTGATGCCTCAAACTGGTGTCATCAATTCGGAAACCCTTTCATTTCATCATGCACAAAAGCCTTTTTGTCTTGATGGTTCCCATGCGCCAAAGTGGCTAAACTGTGTTTATCCAGCATTGATCTTTTCTCATTATCTCTGCGGAATGGTTTGGTCTCAAATGCATTTACTGGAAGCTTTTGGGATAAATTGATGGACATCTCAGTTTGAACGCCTTTGTGCATCACTGGCCCGGGCCTTTGGGAAATCGCCGGCAGTGACAGCTGCTCTCGTTGTGATTTTTTGTCCTCCCACAATTTTAGCAAACGTCGTTGATTATTTGTCATGTCCTTGAGGTTTTGTTGCAGTGACTGCACTTGATCTTCCAAAAGCGTTTTTGAAGTTACTGTATTCGCCAACTCGGATGTCAAGTCATCTATGGTTAAACTGAGTTTCCCAGCCTTTTCAATGAGAGAGTTGCACTGGCGCTCCTTTTCATGGAAGTCATTGATGATGTCCTTTGTAGTTTTCCCATTAAACTTGGGACTGGCCTCAAGTCCGATATCCGCCCGGAGACTTTTCACTTGTTTCCTCAGCTCCTTGTTGTCTGTCGTCAGGGACTTTAGCTTCTGTTTGAGCGCTTCGGTTGAACGCGACCTCGACTCGAACTGTCGGAGTTTCTCCCTGAGGACGCTCTCTCGGTGCAAAGCATCATCCCTCTCTTTTCTGCATTTCTCCAAAAGCTTTAAGGTCTCAAATTTGGACACCTTGTCACCGTTACTATTTGATGTGGCCATTGTGTTCAGGTTTCTAAATCAATATTAAGATAATCTATAACAAAATACATAATTCAATTCTGAAAAAGCAGAACAAAAGTAGCTGTTAAATTTTATCTAAAAGTGAATTCTACTTCAAAGTAAGATCTCTGCACTTAACAACAACACTGCACCTCGTACCTGCAAGCTCTGAGGGGACTGACAGTACTTTGGCCAGGTTATCTCGTTGACAGCAAGCTCCTGTGAAACTCAAAGCGTGGGTTAGAATGACCATTAATTAGGGCGCCACCATCCCTTTGACACAGTTTCCAGTGACACATCTTCGTCTGCTTCAATTTTGTTAATTAAACTAAATACTTATCCCTTCTACTGGAAATAAATGAGAACACAACAAATACGCCAATAAGTCATGAATGCCTATAAAGGTGTGAGTGTGTAAGAATAGTTTACAAGTAACTTTTCCACTGTTAAAGATCCTGCAGACGTAGGAGATGCTATCGGGGCACTTATACTGGCCTGCCAGACAGCCAAGATTGATGCACTGAAGACAAAACCCGGGCCACCAAATGTCCAAGTTCCAACTTTTAGGCTTGATGTTGTATAAATGGGCAATTACCTGATGAGCTATTAGTTACCATCCCTTGCTAAAATATTTAAAAAGCAAAACTGTTTTAGTGGCTTCCTCAATACTGCTAAGAGTAGCTCATATTAAAGAACTTTCTCCAGCATAAGTTGTGCAAGGTTAAAATGCAGTTAAATGTAGTCATTTTTAAAATTGACTAAAAAGTGATTGTATCTCATTACTCAATTACACATGGACGTGTAAGTATGACAACAAGTTAACCTATTCTCCAACTGCCTATTATGTTTATTTTGCTTCCATTTTTGTTTCTTTTCTTTTTTTTACTCTCAATGGTAGATCAAAATAGATTTCAAATGAAAATGGATTACCTGCTTCTTAATAGAATTTAAGTTTATTGAAACTCCCT
Source organism: Bathygadus melanobranchus (assembly GCA_900302375.1). NCBI lineage: Eukaryota > Metazoa > Chordata > Actinopteri > Gadiformes > Macrouridae > Bathygadus > Bathygadus melanobranchus. Next base: position 2,597 of record OMKP01022852.1, read on the forward strand.
TTCTCCCCAAAATTAACCAAAAGAAAATCAATGGAACCAAAGATTTAATTTTCTAAAATGTATTATAACACATTTTGTAAAGACAATTGCACATGACAATGCTTAGCATTAATGTTTGGCATTAATTGTAGCTTCTTGCATGTTATAAAACTGAATAATTATTGGCGATGACAAGGTGACGACTACACTAACCACATCCAAGAGAATAATCTATACAAAAATGTATAGATACAAGAGGACTTTGAAACCAAAGAAAGAAATGCAAAGCGGGGATTATCTAAGTAATGATAAAACTACAAGATCTTGTTTTGTTTTTTTTGTGAAAATCCAAGCCATGCCATGCATCTTTAAGAAAGATCAGAACCCATCCCATTAGAAATAACACACTTCCAACCCGTGTTCCTTTTCAGAGGCACTGCAGTGGCACCAGGTGTGCATGTTGGGCCTTAATAGCCAAAAGACGGTGCGTGACCAGGTGCAGGTGAAATCCAGACGTCCCATGACTTCATCACTACGGCAACCCGAGTCTCTAATAAGGCAACAGGAGAGCCTGCAATTTGAAGAAAGAGATTTGGACAAAACAATAATGCCTGCTTTGGAGAGGAGAAATCATCTACAGGACATGGGGTATTGTGTGCTCGACTAGATAGGCCACCAACAGTTCCAGTGGCCTCACAAATTTGATTGGATTTTCCCACATTGCTTACCCTGTAGTGTTCAGTAAGGTCTACGTGAGAGATTTGACTTGGTCTTGTGCAAGGGTAGAGTTGTCATTGGCTGGCTGTATAGCCACTGGTGAACTGAAGAAGTATGCCTGGATGGACGACAAAGAAAGAAAAAAAGAAAAAGAACAATAATCAAAGAAATACGTTTTTAAAATATGTTTGCATCCTCTTCATGCATTCCATGCAAAAAAGTGTTTCTATAGTCTACATGATGCATCATAATTCACTGTATAAAAAAAACCTCAACATCAAATAATAATGAGTGAATAAGAACAACACACAGCATCTTTCAGTACCCCCCATTCAACTTAAGACAGCTCTTCAGACACCAGTGAATGAGTTGTCGACTAATTACCGGCCCATAATCATTGTCATCCGATATGCCCATGAACTTGACTGTATTCACACAAGGAAGTGTGTCGACAGCCTGTCATTTTTTATGTTCGCTAAAAGTTTCCATTGAATAGGAGGAGGTGGGGCATTTAACCAGCTGGCTTACCAACAAAAAGTATACATTTTCTGTGGCTTTCGCTCTCAAACACACACATGCACGGCAGTGAAACACTAATCCAATTGTCCGGACACATGCAGTGGGGGTCAAAGCAAGGCGGGGACAACGAGGTCCCAGAGGTCAGCTAAGTAGAAACCAATCACTAAAGCTATCCATGCCCGCCTGCACAGGCTCTTTGACCAAATTGGGTCAAAGGAGATGCAGTTTGCTACGCCAGGACGCCGGACACCGAGTATCTTATTTCACCCCCAAATTTGTTTTGTTAAATACGACCCAAATCTTCATTCCAGGGACATGACTATCATGAGTGAAAATGGGCTCCGATGCATACCTTGGATCCGACAGCCAGCAGAAAATTGAGAACCCCGATGGCCGTCATGATCGCTATGGAAACTCTGAGGTGATCGTCCCTGACAGCGGGCCAGAAGGTGAGCAGCAGAACCGAACCAGAGAGACACAGGGCCACCACTACAGAGCACCACCTCAGCCCTTCTGATGGGATCATCCACAGCAGCTGTGAATACATCACCATTAATTCCAACTTTAATAACACAACAATAGGATGCCTTTATATCTTAAAGGGAACCTGACATGCCAGATGGTTTGTTACACATAACTATCTGGGAAGTTGTCCTTTGAAATTGTTTGGGAAAGGGCAGGCACTTTCAAAAAATACTTGGCAGGTGATTGGATGGACCATGTGTTCATCACCGTGCCCGTAGCTGCCAGTAGTTCCTCATAGAAGGCTGACTGGTACGAATCACTGTGGTTTGGCCACATGCGGATCACTTGATTCTCACGTGAATGTGATCTCATGAATCCAGCTGCCTCGCAAGGTAAGCATAAAGGGGGAAGGGGGGAGGAAATCAACAATTCACATGAAAGAACATCAAAGCTCATTATTACCAATATGGTGGCTTACCACTGCAGGAATGTAAATGGCCAGAGAATATCCATAGGCACAGACTATCTCCATGAAGGAATAGGACACCAAGTTCATGACTTTGTTGTTTCGCCAGAGCAAGAGTCCCCAGAGGGCAAGAGGAACCAGCCAGGCATAGCTATAGATGGCTGTTGCAGCAATGGTCACTGAGAATCACAACAGAGACAATATTGATAGCATATATATATATAAAAATATGGTGTATATACATGCACCATATTGGCTTTTGCACTTATTTTTACAACACATTTTCTTTTCTTTTCTTTGACATTATTGGTGCTCCAATTGGTGGTAAATGTCTAAATTCAATCAGATCAGATAGTCATGTGCCGTTCACAGCTTCGCAGCATTCATCACATTAGAGGGAACTCTTGGCATATGAATTGACCCCAAGCACATCATCTTTTAGAGAACTGCTTTTAATGTTATAACACTGACCTTGTTTGAAATCAAAACAGAACCTACCTTTTCGAAACTCTGGTACATATTTGTCGTTGGGTTTGCCCTGGAGCGCCAAGAAGTTTGATATGTTTCCACCGATGGCAATGGCAAACACGAGAGTAGCACAAATCCAAAAGGGCCCTGCAAACACGAACATCCTGCATTAAATGGAAATATCTTTGCTCCACAGTCACTTTGACCACTTTTCTGTCAATGATCAGTGATCTTCACCTCACATTTAATTCCCTCCCATATTACTTTACGAGGAATATTTTGAAACCATCAAAAAACATTAAAATAGTTCTGTTGCAACCAACCAGGAGAGAGTAAAATTGTTTGAATTCAGAGTTACACCTCATGAAAAAAAAAACATTCATATACAATATATTATCATTTTTACCATAGAGGTCAGGATTTCTGCGGACATAAAGTTCAATGAAGTTCTTCCCCGGCCATGGCAGTAATGAGCCAAGTATTCTACTTCTGACCTGAAAGACATGAGAAGACATGGTAACTCGTCAGTACAACGGCACCTAGAGGAGTATAACAGTGGCTCTCTAAGAAATACATGAGACAGAACATTCTGATATGTTATTCAAAACGAGTGGAAGAAATTACTCGGACTACCTCATGGGTGTCAACATCAAAGAATTGCTGGTAGTACTCAAATGACCAAAAGGGGGCATTTTTCCTTCGTCCAGAGAGAAGCTTCAATGAAGAAATATGGAACAAGAACTCAGTCAGCATTTGTGCATTTGTGGTAAAACAATATTTGTGTAACAAGTTGTGTCACTACTATACGGCTATCAAACCCTGTTCTTCACCTCTGCCTTGTCGTCATTGGTGAGCGGGTCTTCCTCGTCCTCATTCGCTCCTGGTTTCCTCTGTTGCTGAGATTCTTTCACATAATCAATGTTGATTGTGGTCGCATCACTATTTTCCTCCAACAGACTCTCGGCCTCTTCAAATGCTAACACAGTACAAACAATACATACATACATTATAAACAAACATATATATATATATATATATATATATAGAGAGAGAGAGAGAGAGAGAGAGAGAGTAAACATAGCCTACCTTGAAATTCAAAAGGATCTTTTGTGGTAGCCATTTATCAGGACTAATAAATGTCCTCAGAGGAAAGTGTAAAACGTATGCAATACTTGACCAAGTTAGCTGCGAAATTTAAAACAGAATGTCAAGAATGTGGTTAGTCGTCAAATGCATGTTGCAATTTGCTTTCTGTTGGACATTAACAATCACGGGAATATTTCCAATATTGCTTGATCGCATGATCATGAGATATTTTAAATATTGCTGGATAGCAAACTTTCATCTATCTCTATGCTACATACCATACACTACTAGATGCTAAACAGCACTGTACTAGTACTAGGTCACCCACCATTAGTAATCAACCTACCTACCTACCTACCTAGCTCGATTGTGAGTCCGGATTATGCAGTCGACGAGCCGCAGAAACAGAATGTATCAACTCCGAGAATAAAACATCATTTACATACTAATTAACTTGTGAAATAATTTCACTTCCTATCATACATTTGGCTCGGATCAGTGTGTTATGTGGCGTTGTAACTAAACGTGTTGTTCCTGTTGCAAAAGTATTCAAAGTAAAATAAAAGTGTCATTTGGACAGCCAAAATGGAACGCATAGAGGTCGTTTGAAACAGGTATCAGACATTGAATTTATATTTACTATTTACTATTTTGTTTTACTATTTTATTATGTTGTTCATACAGTAGAACACATTCGAATTCAGTTCGAATATATACTAGCACACTTTTATTTTGATATCGAAAAGATCTAAACACGGGCACAAACACGGAAGCTTACCGGAACTACATTGCAGGATGCTTGTAGTACATGTAGGAGTTTTGTTTAAGATTAAAGAAAGCATGTAGCAAGAAATATTGCTACATATACGTCTCTCTTGCGGTAGATGCCTTTACTCCCGGACCCGGCCAGCAATACCCGTCAAGTGTGATTATTAACAATTATGTAACGATTATTATTATACCTTTAGTTTGCTCGACTGTCAGGCAAACACTGCTGCGTTTCATTCTGTTTTGTAGAGGAAACAACGAACAAACATGTGCAGTCTTGCTCCTGACAATAGCGCACTTTATATCCGAGAAGGAGGACAGCTTCGTCGGGTTAATGACATCGTGCTTGCCGAGCCAAAGCCAGTGGCCTCCTGTAGAAGAACAAAACCGCTGTTGTTGAAAAAAGAACACTTTATCTTCACCTACAATGCAAAGGGAAATCTACAATATTCCCCGAGGTCTCTCTTCGACATTTCGCTTCAGTTCATAGCCGAAAACATACACCATGTGGACTCACTGTTGGACTTCCCTGAACAAATAGGAGTTAAACTTTTTGCAGCCACTGAAGAGAAATGTGTATTTTCCAACCAAGAGACTGGCCTCAAAGCACTGCAAGTATTCAATGATGCATATGGCGACATGGTGCTCACATCTCTTTGTCTTCGGAATAGGTATTACCTTAGGTTATACTTTACATGTGATTTATTATTTTTCTATCCCACTAGCTTCATCTGACTTAATCATCATAATTGGCCCCACAGGTTTCCTCTGTTGTCTGAGAGGATTTGTGAAATCAAAACATTTCATAGTCTGAAGTCTCTTGATTTGTTTGGCTGCCGACTTGGAGATAGTCACGAGATCTTCCAGCATCTGACCAACAGCTCCTTGACTGGGTAATACAACTCTTTAAGCCTGGGATGGACTATAAAATATACATGCTGAACCATTACATATTCATCATGTTGTTTTCCCCAGATCGCTGATTGAACTTTTCATTGGAGGCAACTGTCTGTCAGATATTGGCCTACAGAGATTGACTGCGCCCATCAGGATGTTCAAGAAAGGACTTGACAACCTCCAACTTCTGGATCTCTCCGGTCAGCTTCTGTTCAAATGTCCTCTATAACTTAGGCCTTGAAGTTCCAAACTTCTATTCCACTCGTTTGAAATTGGCCTGTAACAAATATATGCATGCCACATACAATATAATAATAGTATAGCATGTAATAACTGCTGGTGTATAGTCGTAATAGGATGCTTTCTATTACAGACAATCCAATCTCTGAGAGGGTTGTCAGGTATCTCACTTGTCTCCCTACGCTACGAAATCTGGATGTTTCCGGGACCAATTTTAAGGTGACGCAAGATTAATTAATCCAGTAATCAGTGAAGAAAGAATCACCATAAACAACAACAACAGCATCATCTGTGCTAAATGGCATCTATATTTCCAGCTTGGCACAGCACTTAAGAAGACCATGTATGACCTGACAGGACTTGTTTGTTCTGAAAAACCACTGGACATCTTTGAACATTCAAGATGTAAAACAGAAGGTTGGGCAGAGCATGTAAGAACATTTAAAGTGTTTAGTGTTTAGTGTGTGTGTGTGTGTGTGTGTGTGTGTATTCTGCAGTGTTTCACTATTTTGACAGCGGACAACATTTACAACAACCATTCATTTTTTTTCAGGTTGTCAATCAGTGGGAAACCATTGCATCGCAAGTGCCAAAACTGAAAAAAATCGAAGATTCAAGGAAGTCAGCACTCCGTTTCTGTAAGTCCCCGTGTCATTAACACGTATGTTTGTTGAAATTACAAGCATCATAAACACTTACAACATACACATCCTAAACATAAACCCCCCTCCCCCCATTTTTAACACTGTTGTTCTCCAGTTGGCAGACAAAAGTTTATCAATGATGTGCTGAATTCGATGCCCGTGGTACAGCAGAATGAAGATGAGGATAAAACCGAGAAGCTCCATTTTCACAAGCCAGCACCAAAGCGCAGCACTCCTGAGGTGAATGTTAACGACACCGCTGAGGAGTCACTAAAACCTTCCTGTCTTAACGGCAGAAAAAGGCAACGGCAATCAGAGGACATCGAGACTCGTGGGAGTCCTCCGGGAAAACGCTTCTCCTCGTCAACACTTACAGCCGAAGACATGGACCTGTTGGACAGCTACTGAGAAATACCTTCTGTTAATAAATGGAGGGGAAAAAAATACTTTTGGCTTGGATATAAAGCGCAGTTCCCTTGTCATGTGCAGAGGTGGGTTGAAATGTGGATGGAATGAATTATGTTTTGCTTTGGATCATGTTTTTCTGATTTTTCAACTGAAAGTGCAGAAGGCAGTGGGTCAGTGGGTCAGTGGGTCAGTGGTGGTGCAACCATGAAGGACATTTAACACGAATAAACATGCATCGTTATACGTCTGTTACGCTTTCATGTACAATGCCAGATGTTGTGGACAGATGTCCTGTAACTGGTCATGATCATCTCACACACAATATAGACACTGTGTGTATATATAGATAGCTGCCCAGGTCTTATGATGGGTGTTGCAGTATAATTACACTGCCTAGGGTGTTTTATGGCTTAAAACACTTGTATCCTATTAAGCCACTAAAACTACTTGCCATTAAAATTAAATGGGAAAGCATACAAGTGATGTAGTTCCAAATGGATTAATTTAGATTGGAGTGCCCTTAGCATAAAAAAACTGAGGTTATTAAAGCATTTACATAATTTGTTAGAATACTAATATACAGTTAACTGCTCACATTTGCTTGAGGATTATGTGAGATTTTCTCTGTTGGGGCTGCATATGAATCTTTTTTTTATTTGGAAATATTTTCTTGAGCAAAATGACCTGAAGGCCAATCCAAAAATATGTGCTTTGTATACTTAACTGTTTTGTGCTGGAATTCATTTTAATGATAGATTTAACAGAGTAGACAAGAGTACCGTTCTAAAATAGTCAGCTGTTATCTGTTATATGCATAACAATGTTAAATGGTGTCGTGTGCGGCTCTACACTCCATACTGCCATAGTCAAGGAGCTCTCAGGGAGCCAGCCCACAGGAAGAATACACAACAAATAGGAAGTATGTGAAAAGAAAACAGACACCAACTTTATCCACACCGCCCTCTTTATTTCTGAATCATTCATTCTAAAAGACAGTAAACTGGCAAAGATCCTCACTGTCATTTGCAATACAATAAGATTGTGTTATGGAGTTCAACAGGATGTTACGTTTGGAAAGCACTGCAGTTAAAAGCACGAGAACACAAGAGGAGTCAGTCATTTCACTATAGAAAACCCTGATTTTTACCAAAAAGTTAATAAACATAGTGGAACCTATAGCATTTCAAGTCATAAACACTTCATTAATACAGCATTATTTAACAATCAAAACACCAACAAAGGGATAATGCAAACCCAAAGGATCCCCCCCCCCCC
>OMKP01022853.1:0-10855 GCA_900302375.1 Bathygadus melanobranchus
GAGAACTGGATTAAACTATAGGGGCAAACTGGATTAAACTATAGGGGAGAACTGGATTAAACTATAGGGGAGAGCTGGATTAAACTATAGGGGAGAACTGGATTAAACTATAGGGGCAATCTGGATTAAACTATAGGGGCAAACTGGATTAAACTATAGGGGAGACTAGGGGAGAGTTGGAATAAACTATAGGGGCAAACTGGATTAAATTATAGGGGCAAACTGGATTAAACTATAGGATTAAACTATAGGGGAGAACAGGATGAAACTATCGGATTAAACTTTAGGGGAGAACTGGATTAAACTATAGGGGCAAACAAGGGTAGCTTGTGCTTCTCGCACAACTGAAACCACACATACACAGTGTCCTACAGAGGAAACAACATTCATTGTCATTCAGTAAGTAAGTAATTTTGGGTTTCTGTTTTTGTAGAAATTACCAGAAACAAAATGACATATAAGTTACAGTAATAATAATTAATCGGATGCATTTGTAGCATTGTTAGCTCCCCGGCTCTTCCATGCTTTTAAACTAGTGCAGTCAATAAGATGGATATGTTTGTTTGACATGTATTAATTGAACAGACGAGAAGGCTAGCTAGTCTGGATGGAAGACATTATGGAGGAAAAGGCATTCATTCAATCATTCATTCGTTCATCAATAGATGGTTAGACTGTACAGTGTTTAAGAAGAGTACTGTGTCTGTGACACAACTTCTGAGTACAACAGAAATCTGAGTACAACAGGTACACACACACACACACACACTATCATATGCACACACACATACACACACACACACACACACGTACACACTAAGACTTGGAACACAGCTGTGCAAAGAGCATATAAGTCTCTTTTGGAGAAGGGCTGACAAATCAGTTTTACAGAGGAGGGAAACATGACACTTTCTGACATTCTTCACAAAGCACCAGGTGCACACGGATGTTGTCCTGAGCCAGGTGTATGTGTGCTACGTGTGTATGTGTGTATGTGTTCATGCATGTGTGTGTGTGTGTGTCAGAGTGCTTGTGAAAATACAGTATAAGCTACAGACAGAGGACAGAAGACAATTAATGAAAGTCTGAAAAGATCATAACTTTAACATGAAATATGTTGGCGTGTGTGTGTGTGTGTGTGTGTGTCAGTGAGAGAGCGAGAGAGAGTGTGTGTGTGTGTGCTTGTGTGCATGTGCCGCATGCGTGCATGTGCACAGTTGGTCATGTGGATTATTTGCCTTGAGTTAAGTGAAGGCCAGTGCTGCCATATGCTTCTCATTACGAGCCAGTCCCTCCGGCAGCAGAAACAACAGCCCTCTGAAGCAGTCGGTGGAAGACAGAGAGAGAGACAGTAGACAGTAGATTCACAGCACCAAAGGCCAAATGTTCTAGATATAATTAAGATCTATTATTTTTCTATTATTAAAACCCATTCCCTCCTTCCCTCTGTCTCCCTCCCTTCCTCCCATCCATCCATCTCTCTCTCTCCTCTCTCTCTCCCCCCCCCTGTTTATTGGGGATCTCAGACTTTCGTGTGAACTACTGCTTCACCAAGTTCGAGAATGGACGCTGCTTGGCCCCCAAGTCCCTCAACACCACCAAGGAGACCTGCTGCTGCACCTCCATGTTGGGCCAGGGCTGGGGGGACCCCTGTGAGATCTGCCCCAGCAAGGAGGATGGTGGGTTAGGCTTACAGCCACATCGTAACCTGCTCGAACAGAAGCACTGTGTTAAATCCACGTATTTGTTTCCATTGCCTACGACTGTTGAAGTCAATTTTGTGTGCAAACACAATATTGCCATATTCAATATTCTATCTCTGACACCAGAATGACGATGAGAATGGGAAAAGGACTCTTTTTGTCTACATATGTATCGCCCCCTACAGGTTGAAATCCTAATTGGTTTTAAAAGGTCGATCAAAACAAATGTTGATCCCCTGGAAAACACAAACAGACACACATAGTTCCCTGGCATGAAGTATGGACTCTATGGCTATGATTTATATGGTTTATATGGTTGATATGGTTCATATGGTTCATATGGTTCATATGGTTCATATGGTTTATATGGTTCATATGGTTCATATGGTTCATATGGTTCATATGGTCTGTGGTAGTGGGGGTGTTTTGGTATTGATGGTGGTTGGTGTTGTGTTTTTGTGTTCCAGAGGCGTACCCTATTCTCTGTCCATTCATTGGCTATACAACAGGAATTGATGACAATCCTATTGGTTGGTCTGCCTGTCTGTCTGTCTGTCTGTGTGCCTGTCTGTGTGCCTGTCTATTCATCTTGGTAAATATGTATGTAAGTAAGGTGTTATTTCTAAAGCGCTTTTTTAATGAAGAATTTTACAGAAATACATTTTGATGAATACATCAAAAACATTTTACAAATAGCAATTGGAGTGAACCATTTTTAAGACACAAAATGAAGTGAGATGAAAATGATGAACACAATGATGACACAAAACTGTATTATAAAGTGTGTTTGTGTGTCCTTCCCCTTCCTAACTGTAGATATCGATGAGTGCGTCCACCAGAAATGTCTTAATGGACAGTGCATCAACACAGACGGCTCGTTCCGCTGTGAATGTCCCATGGGATACGAGCTTGGCACCACAGGAGTCACCTGTGAAGGCCAGTTCATATCCCTTCTCTCTCTCTGTCTCTCTCGCTCTCTCTTCCCTTCTCTAACGCTGTCTCACTCTCTCCCCAACTCTAAACTCCTTCCCCTCCCAGCCTTTTAGATTGTCATACACGTGTCTTTGGCATTACATTGTCTCTCTTATAGGAATCCTCCATGTTTAAAAACAGACCACCAAACACATGACACTTACTGACACCGGGCGGACATACCGCAAGTCTTTGCAGCAAAACTAATCTGAAATGTAAGTGTTTAACGTGTGCTTCTTCAACACACACAGACATGGATGAGTGTGACATTGGCAACCCGTGTGGCAACGGCACCTGCACCAACATGATTGGAGCGTTTGAGTGCGCATGTGACAACGGCTTTGAGCCCGGCCCGATGATGACCTGTGAAGGTAGGAAGAACTGTCGGCCGACATGTTTTTACAAGCTCCGTTAAAATGCCGCTGCAGTCCCTACACAAACACAATGGTTGCCTGTCGTCTCCCACACAGACATCAACGAGTGTTCCCAGAATCCCTTGCTGTGTGCTTTCCGCTGCGTCAACGTGGTGGGCTCGTACGAGTGCAAATGCCCCACGGGCTACGTGCTGCGAGACGACAAGAGAATGTGCAAAGGTACGAAAAGCCAGTCGGCCCGCAGATTTTGTTGCTTTATGGCTTGACGTTGGCAGATCACTTGGTGGCTCCGGGAGACAGGGGGTGGCTCAGGGATGGCCTTGTCTCGACGAGATGTAAAACGGTCTTCTGACACCGTCACCGGCTGAGTGGCTGTTTACACCATGGCTCTTCACAGATACAGTGGGTGTCATGGCGACAGATGTGTTTTGGAGGGAAGGGGTAGAGGGCAGGGGGATTGGCGGGTGGGATGGTGAGTCAGGCACTCTATACTAGCATCTCTGTTACTAGCACAGTGCTAGCATGTGTGTGTGTGTCCGTTTGTGTGTGTGTGTGTGTGTGTGTGTGTGTGTGAGTGATGGCATGTACATAACATGTTGTCTCTGTGTTCCAGACCAAAACGAGTGTGAGGATGGCATAGACGACTGTGCCGGCCGTGGCATGACTTGTAAGAACCTCATCGGGACATACATGTGTATCTGTTCCCCGGGATACACACGGAAACCCAACGGAGAGGGATGCATGGGTAAGCTAGCACGGGGTTTCTCAAGTGGGGGTACGCGTACCCCTAGGGGACCCCAGGGGACATTTCTAGAATGTGTCATTTTTGTTCTTGTGTTAATATTGGTTATGAACAGTTGTAAAATAATTCCACCTTAATAAAATCTGAATGCCACCTTAATAAAATAAATCTGAATACTAACTGGCAGTTTTCCCTGCCACACGCCACATCAAGTGGCTTTTGTAGGGTTCCTCAAACACCAGGACACAGGAAGGTGTGGAATAATCCGGTTTATTGCAAGTTTTGTTATGAAATGGACACAGCTGGTGGTACATGCTAGCATGCTAGCGCTCTCCCCCAGGTGTGTGTGGTGGTGGCTATTTGAAACTGTGTGCACTGATTAATCAATGCAACACAGATGTACAGCCCCACCCAGCCCCAGACTCTAACTTGGCCAAGTGAACCTCAAACCAACCACCAACCACACACACTCCACACTAACTTTGTAACTTTGTAAAATATTTCCAATGAATGACAAAAGTCACGTGTCACTGAACTAAATATTTTCACCACCCATTTAATGTTCATGTTTACACCAAATAACATGCACACATACTCACACATACATTATGTATATTCATCTCCCCCCCCCAAAAGTGTTTTGTGCTGGTTTAAAGGGGTATTGGCTGAAAACATGTCTTAGAGAGTGTACATTATTACAAATATTTTGAGAACCACTGAGATAGCACACTGCAGCCAAAGCACAAACGTTCACATACTACATGTATCATTCAGGGAAGTCAGACACATGAACACCCTTGCATTTTCATGGTTACGTTTTAGAGCTTGGCTCTCCTCACGAAAGCCCCATTACGATGTTGCAGACAATATTAAGTGTGATGATAAACAAAACGTGTCCTCCACACTTCAAAATTGTTAGTGATACTTCATAAACAGAGGGAACATTTATTAGCATCTATTTGACATACATGAAACCAGCCATACATAAAATAATAATTGTTATGCTAAAAAAATTCCGAACATCACCATGTTTCTACAGTGTTTAAAGTTATTCATGTGTGTGTGTGTGTGTTTGTGTGCGTGTGCATGTGTGTCTGTATATATGTGCGTGTGTGTGTTTGTGTGCGTGTGCATGTGTGTCTGTATATATGTGTGTGTGTGTGTTTGTGTGCGTGTGCATGTGTGTCTGTATATATGTGTGTGTGTGTGTGTGTGTGTGTTTGTGTGCGTGTGCATGTGTGTCTGTATATATGTGTGTGTGTGTGTGTGTGTGTGCGTGTGTGTCTGTATATATGTGTGTGTGTGTGTGTCTGTGTGTGTTTGTGTGCGTGTGCATGTGTGTCTGTATATATGTGTGTGTGTGTGTGTGTATTCCAGATCTGAACGAGTGTGGCAAACCAGGCGCCTGTAAGAACGGCCGCTGTGAGAACACCATCGGAAGCTACCGCTGCAGATGTGACCAAGGATTCGTAGCCAACCCCTCCCAGACTGAGTGCATAGGTCTGTCGCCTGCTTCCTAGTTCACTGTTGTTACACATGAACTGTGGATTAGATAACAGCAGATTGGATTCAAATGTGGACAAAACATTTTTCCCATGGTGACCAATATAATTCTAAATAAACACATATCACCTATCGACGACATGATTAGTGTCCTAATCATGTCGACCTTTTACTCAATGAGCCCCTCTGTGTAAAGGTGAGAGTGTGCTATAGCCACAATGCTACCAACATATGTTTGGGGCAACTCTTCCATTGGGTTGTTTCGAGACTTATTGGGAAGATACTCTGATCCCCTTTGTCCCTACTATCAGAATAACAGGCTGGGAAAACCCTTCAATCAGTAATCAGGACGCCCAGGACAGGATGCAAGAAATGCTGAGAGATTTTGCTGAGGAACCGGGGCGGTTTACGGGGAAGACAGCAGTGAGGACGGAGCCGTTCACATTGCTTGGTGGGAAGGTCGCACAGGAAGAGAAGGAGGTTGATAGGTTGAAGTCCTGCATCCTTCCTGTCGCACTGGCCCACCCATATGAACCATAAACGTTCTGCTCCATCTGTCTGTCTTTACATACATACGTACTTTATTTGCCTATCTATCTGTATTGTCGGTCTGATCAAAAAGGGAGCCATGTGCCGTCAGGATGTGGGAGAATTAGTCAACATAAACTCTGCTCGAAAGTCTGCTCTTTGATTTAGCGTTTTACCATTTTTTGTATTATTTTGGTTTCTTTGTAATGGTCTTGAAATATGGCCTGTCTGTATTTGTGGAACGTTGTTGACCGGATATGTTTTGTTTACTTCTAAAAAGACACACAAACACACACATGTATGCACGCACATACACTCGCGCACACACACACGCCGCTAATGACCATTCCATCCGGTGCCTCCCCCAGATAACCGCGAGGGCTTCTGCTACACCGAGGTCCTAACCACACTGTGTCAGATGACGTCCAGCAACAGGAACATGGTGACCAAGTCAGAGTGCTGCTGCGATGGAGGCCGGGGCTGGGGCACCGGCTGTGAGCTCTGCCCCCTACCGGGCACCACCCAGTACAGGAAGATGTGTCCCCTGGGTCCTGGCTACGCCACCGATGGCAGAGGTACCAAGTGAAAGAGAAACTTCAATGGAATGGGAGAAAATAGAAAATAATAATACTGTAATGTTAATAATAATACATATATATACATAAAACATATATATACATTTTGTGTTATTTGTGTTTGATCTTTTATTATTATTTAGTTATATATATCTATATATATATACTAAATAAAATAATACTGTGTATATATACACACACACGCACACACACAAAAGAAAATACATTACAATAATGCATGACCAAAAAATGTACCAATCAAACACAACTCGTCTCCCTGGAGAAGAAGAAATGTGCAACATTTGACAGCTGCCATTGTTGCTCCCCCCCAGACATAGACGAGTGTCGTGTGATGGGGCAGCTGTGTAAGAACGGCCAGTGCATCAACACACTGGGTTCCTACAGCTGCGTGTGCAAGGCGGGCTACACCACGGACATCACTAGCACGCGGTGTGTGGGTAAGGGCTCATACATTCTGTGCTTATCTATAGCTTCTTCTTTATCTCGCGGTGACACTCCCCACGCATCCCTCTGTCAGTCCTACTGTCTAGTAAAGTATTGAAAAGCTACGTGGATGGAGTTACCCCCGCTCCCCGTCGAAAAGAAAGGAAAATAAGGGAAAAATGCAGTCTGACTGTCTCATCTTTCTCCCTTCATGGAATGTCTGGCCTTGAGATCAAACTGCCTCTTACTCTCTCTGACACATTCTCCCTCTATGTCTCTCTCTCTCTCTTTTGCTTTCCATTTCACTGTTTCCCTTTGTCTCTCTCTCTCTCTCTCTCTGGCTCTCTCTCTCTGTCACTCATTCTCTCTGTCGCTCTCACACTGCCTCTGTCTCTCTCTGTCTTTCTCTCTCTCTCTCTCTCTCTGTCTCTCTCTCTGTCTCTCTCTCTAGATGTGGATGAGTGCATCCAGGCACCCAAGCCCTGTAACTTCATCTGCAAGAACACAGAAGGAGGCTATCTCTGCTCCTGCCCACGCGGATACACCCTGCAAGAGGACGGGAAGAGCTGCAGAGGTGAGACACACACACACACACACACACACACACATGTGTGTGTGCATGTTCCTCCTCACTTGACAGTGCACATCTGTGCCCATTTGTTAGGCTTGTTTGGGAGTCTAAACAAGTGTGCTCTTCTCCTCTCCGTTGACCTCGCCAGCCTTCCCTCCCAGTTTCCAGTGTCTGCTACATCAGCAGTTCATTTGTCGGTCACCGGCTTGATAGAGAATTAATAGATGGTGGGGGTGGTGGCTACAGCAATATCCCTACATTCTGCTTCCAAACTAAACTCCTTGAAATTCTATTGCTATGGGGTGTATTTGTGGTTCTTTTTCATGTATATGTTAACATGTAATAATTTTTATATTTTGTGTTTTGCTGCCCAGATATAGATGAGTGCTCCAACAAACAGCACAACTGTCAGTTCCTGTGCGTGAACACGATCGGAGGATTCACCTGCAAATGTCCTCCAGGCTTCACTCAGCATCACACAGCCTGCATAGGTAACACACACGCAAAGGCCTTTTTCACTTCAGTTATATATTGAATTCATCATGAAAAAGTATATATTCCCTTTTGAATAAATACACTAGCTCAGAGTATAGCTTGTCCCAGCTTGTAGAAGACTCAGACTTCAAGCAGCACAGTCTGAAGCTTGCTAACCCTCTCAGAGAGTTAATAGACGCAGAATGATATCACACTGATCTCATTAGGCCCCACTGGTCTTGAGTCACGGGAGCTGAGCAATGACTTGTTGTGGAGCACTGCATTGTCATGGCGACCTCTGCCTGTTTTTCTCTCTCTCTCTCTCTTCCTCTCACTCCAGTCCACATGGCAGCTACCATGTCCAAAGCCTTATGTCCAGCTAATCCGACACCGCCTCAGCCTTGCAGGGGCTGTGTTGAAAGTTCATATTGTGGAGTGATTATGTGTTCCCGGCAAGGCATTCAGCAATGCATATTTGTTTCACCATTTGGTTGATTAGTTTATTACCTTTACCAAGTGATATAACCTCACTTCACTTGATACAGCCAGTTTGGGGCGGCAGTAGCTCAGGAGGTAGAGCGGTTGTCTGGCAACCAGAAGGTTGCTGGTTCAATCTCCAGCAGTGTCAGGGTGACACCTGCTCCCAACAAGCTGGTTGTTGGATTGCATGGTTGACTCTGCCGTCGGTGTATAAATGTGTGTGTGAATGTGGCAATGTAAAGCACTTTAGACAAAAGTGCTATATAAATGCAATCCATTTACCATTTGGCTCATCCAAATGCAGCAAAAGTGTGGCTTCTTTCTCTAGCCTACGAGCCTGTCGACTCCAGAGACCTAATTTCTGCATTGCGTGGTTCCTTGTAGACAACAACGAGTGTGCTTCAGACCCTAACCTGTGCGGCACCAATGGCGTCTGCCAGAACAGTCCAGGAAGTTTCAATTGTGACTGTCAGCGAGGATTTTCATTGGACCCCGCTGGACAAACATGTGAAGGTCAGTAGAAACCACCCTTCTCTTTAGTAAACATGTTTCTGTTAAATACTTACTGTGTGTGTGTGTGTTTCTTTGTGCCCCTGACAGATATGGATGAGTGTGATGACAACCACAGGTGTCAACATGGCTGTCAGAACCTGGTGGGTGGATACAGGTGTAGTTGCCCTCAGGGATACCTTCAGCACTACCAGTGGAACCAGTGTGTTGGTGAGACACCACTCAATCTATCCACATTCAATATTATACTTGGTCACATTGAGCCCTTATACTTTAAGCTTGGAAGCCAGGGGGAAATCATGTGTTGTTGTACACTTTAAAAAGTGGCCTTTACAGTGGTGTATTCACAGTGTGAAATGTTGTGTTTTTGATGCAAACATTTTCACCTTTCAATCTCACTCCCTTAATCTTTTTCCCGTATTCTCATGATAGCAATTCCAGACTTTTCCCAGCATTGTTATATGTTCTCTCAGCAGGAAGACCTTTTTGCTTACTTCCTGTTTACTTCCTGTGACCTAGATGAGAATGAATGTCAAAACAGTCAGATCTGTGGGGGGGCGTCGTGCCACAACACACTGGGTAGCTTCCGCTGCCTGTGCCCCACTGGCTTCAACTACCAGCAGAACAGCGGAGGCTGCTCTGACATCAACGAGTGCTCCTCCAGCCAAAACCCCTGCAACTACGGTTGCTCCAATACGGACGGGGGCTACCTCTGTGGATGTCCAGCTGGATACTTCCGGGCAGGCCAAGGGTACGTGGGCTAGGATCAGTGCTTGACTGTGCATGTCTGTAAGGATTGTAGGTAAATATAATCACCACATGGCATCCGTGTTTGTGTATAATTCAGGCATTGCGTGTCCGGTGCGGGCTTCGACAGTGGCACCAGCATTGGACAAGGTGGAGAGACTGATGAGAACGCTCTCTCTCATGAGGCCTGCTATGAATGTAAGATCAATGGCTACCCCAAGAAGGGACGCAGCCGACGCGATACCAACTCCACACACGAGGGGGAACCTCACCTCAGTCACCAACAGGTCAGTCTTCCATACCCAAGTGACATATGCCCTTTTCACAGATCGTCAATAGCAGGGTAAAGTAACTTCCTGTTCCTGTCATGTTAACATTAGGTTGGTTTTATTTACATCTGTCGTAGCACCAGCATGGTCAATGTATATTTACTTGACTAGCTGTGTCTATACTGGTGCACTGTCGTACCTAAATCAAACTGAACCATAAGCAATGTTATGAGTTACACCTGTGCTTTTCCTACTGTGAAAAGTCTTGTTGTGTTTCACTTTTCAAGTCGGAAGTGTACAAGTTTGTTTCTATACCGTACGTCTGAATCACAATTACAGTCTCACAGGTCTTTAAAGTGTATTCACTTTGTTCTATTTTTGCCGACTAAAAAGGAGGTGGTCAGCATGGCCAGCCTGGACATTGAAAACACCCTGCTGTTCCACATGAACATCAGCGACCTGAGTGGCCGTGTCCCCATCCTGGAGTTCACGCCAGCCCTGTCCACCCTCAACGACCACGTGCGCTACACCATCGACTACGGCAACCAGGAGGGCTACTTTAAGATCAACACGGTGCAGGGTGTGAGCTACCTCCACCTGGCCAAGAGGAAGAAGGCACTGCCTCCCGGGGCGTACGAGCTCCAGATCAGCAGCGTGCCGCTGTACCGCAAGAAGGAGCTGGCTGAGTTGGAGGACAGACACGATAAGGATTACCTCACAGGACAGCTGGGAGACACGCTGAGGATGAGGGTGCAGATTGTTCTCCATTAACCGCCACGGGACAGAGACAGGGCAGAGGTCACCGCGCTGCCAACTGCTAATCCAGCCTCAAACGTCCTCCAAGGAAAATGAAACAAGGGCCCAAAGCAGAACCATCTGGGGCCCCTGGAGGAACCACTTTGTCTGGGTCAGTGGTGGTGGGGAGGGGGCAGCTTCTTCCCTGCTCCAACGTGGAGGAAGGCT
>OMKP01022854.1:4871-15454 GCA_900302375.1 Bathygadus melanobranchus
CTCCTGCCCACCTTTCCTCCCAAACCCTCTCCCCCCTACCCGATCAACTTTAACCCCACCCCTCCTGGATCCTTAGCACTTCCATGTTTGTATGTTCTGGCACTTTGTAGGATCCTGTATGCTGGTATGTCCCGGCACTTGAAATACAACTTAGCTTGTGTAGCATCTTATCCTGGCTACCTGCTGTTGTACAGTAAGCAACACAACCTAGCAATTGTAAGCTTGTAACTTGTTCTATTGACCTGGCAATCGGGAATGCTTGTAACTTGTTCTGTTCTGTTGTTTGTACTGTACCATCTGCGATATATTGTCTCCCTCTTTCGACAAAATGTGCTACTTTGTGTTAAATGCCCTAAATGTAAATGTAAATATAGTTATTACAATACAAATATAGTTATAATTATAATATATACCATTTTGTCACAAAGTCACCTGGTACATGTGTGCCAAGTTTCCCAACCGAGGTCTCATAAGGAGTGTCTGTGTGGGCATTTGGTCAAGTGGTGGTCAAGTGTGAAGGCTCTGACCCCATGAGTTGCAGTTGACAAAGTTGTTCATCATGAGGAATAGTGTCAGTATACAAAGTTGCATGCATATTGCACTTTACTAGTGGCAATGGCAGCATTTTGCACCACATATAGGAAAATCTGGACCATCCTTAGCATCCCTTATCCATTTTACAAGTTCTACAAGTATGCCAATTTTAAATGGATTGCATTTATATAGCACTTTTATCCAAAGTGCTTTACATTGCCTCATATTCACCCATTCATACACCGACAGTTGTGTCAACCATGCAAGGCAACAACCTTGCCTTGCATGCCGTCGGGAGCAGTTAAGGTTAGGTGTCTTGCTCAGGGACACCCCGACACTTAGCTAGGTGGAGGTTTGGATAAAACCAGCAACCTTCCAGTTACCAGACAACCGCTCTACCTCCTGAGCTACTGCCGCCAAGGAGGCAGCCATACTGCTGCATTTTACAACTTTTGACTATGTCGTTTTTGAGATATGGCCGCATTTGTAAGGGAAAAAAAATAGTTGCCAGCAACAATAACGGCGGTATGGTGAGCTTGATGAGCATGGGCAAAGGCATACATCATTGCATTTGATTTTATGCCATGTCTCACAATATGTGTAGTTGAGGACAGATTTTAGCCTGCTTCACACTGAGCCACATGAAGTGGCAGAGGCAAATGAGACTACATTTTGAGAAGGAGGAGTCTTCCATACTTGGAAGAAATGGTGAGCTTGTGAAATTGTGTTTATTGAACAACAGATACAAATATTACACAGCTACTGATGGGGTTGGCTAGATGGTGGGTATTGGATTGAAACCATTAATTTGAATAATTTCAATATACATACATGTATATATGACTATATGCTTGATCCAAACGACAACTTTTAAATTAAAGACCACAATCACACCTTTGAGTATGCACCATCAGGGTGATATTGCAATCCAAGTTAGGTGCTACTCAGCACCAATTTAACCAATTAGAAACAGTGCTTCATTAGCCTGCATTTAGTGCCAAGCCTGAGAATGTTCATGAAATTATAATACAGTTTGGTGATCAAGATATCATATGTTATTTTCCTGCTCATTCTCCATTTGGACTGGTAACCAGGAATCTTTATGCAGCTTTTCGGTGGTCTCCACCTCTCGGCGGCTTGGGGGCCGTGTTGTCTGCATGTGCACCGGAAGGTTCTTGAATTCCACATCGTTCACATCATAGTCCTTCATCTTAGAGTCCAGTATCCACCAGCGTCCGGCAAAGCCCACATCCAGTACCCGCTGAGGAAGCAACCTCCAGGGGATGGACAGGTTACCGCACTGGGCTTCGTAGAGGTCCACCTTCGGGTCATAATCAGCACAGAAGGTCAGGGCAACCAGGCCCAGGCTAATATGGCGCAATCTACCTTCATTGCGCAGCTTTACTAGATTCAGCACATGCTGGTCTGAGGTTTCACTTCGTATCCATGGTGACAGCAAACCAAGCTTGTTGGAGACATCCAGCAGATGCATCTCAAAAGAGGTTTTGTCTGGCTTGGTATAGACACAGGCCCAGGCCCCACCTAGCAGGCCAATATAAATTGAAGATTTAACCGGCCGTTGCCAGATGCCGACTCCCACTTCTCGAACAGCCTCCCTGTAGTCTGAGAACAGGCCGGAGCACCACCTACCTGCAGGAAAAAGGACAAAGAAATCTCTGTTGGCAAGATACCATTTAAGTAGTAAGGTATAAACCACAACGGGGTGTCTCGTTATTGGAAAATAATCCACACCCTTGGAACTTGGTTATTGGTCAAATTAGGATCAAGTATTTAGGTGAATGCTGCAATCGCTCTCTATACATTTTTTCTAAATATGACATACTATTTAATATATTCCGCTTTTAAACATGAACATAAACAACAACAACAACAACAAACAAACACAAAACATATTGGAAGTCAATGGGGATGCCCTGATCGCAACCTTGGTTACAATGGCTCAACAGATATCAGCCATACATGTGGATATCTGCGATTGCATTGTTTCTAGCTTTAATTCTAATTGTAGATATCTGAAATTGCATTTTTACTATAATGCCAATTGAGGATGTGTATTTTGGATATTCAAAACTACATTATGGATATATCATGAATGGTTTTTCATTTTGGATATCTAAAACAAGAATCAGAACTAGTAACAGTTGGATTGTAGATCTGAAATGGGAGTTTTTCACAGTAAGAATTCTATTGCAGATATCCAGAATGAACAAAATAAAAGGCCATATTTGTCTCACGCACACACACGCACGCACACACACAGGCTTACTCACCAGCTTTACTATTTTTTAATCTCTCCCATCGGGTAGTTTGTCCTGTCGCCCCTGCGGAGAAAAGCCTTCTAGATACCAAGGAGGCAGCCATGTTTTTCCCAGGATGCCCTTCCTCGGTCACGCATTTTCCGGTGTGTCATAGGCACGTCACCGTATTATTGACAACGAATCCGCGTCATCATCCGAACGAGAGTACAATGGTGACAGCTGTTTAATTGAAATGCCGTTAACTCACATGATAATAGATATTTGCGTATTTGTCTATCTATATTCGAAGATTTTCAACAATCGTGTCAACTACGAGGTTCTGTACAGAAAACATTGACGTCGCTTCTAGCAGTGTCGCCGTCATGTCACCATTGTAGCTGGTCGTTCGTCTGCAGCCAGGTAACCAGTCAGTAACCAGCAGGTAAGTCCACTAAATGTGCCTGCAATTGTTGACTGACGTGTCGGATTAGAAGTTTGTAGGTCGCCGTCTGCAAAATGATTAAGACATTATATATTGTTCATGTAGGCCTGTAGCCTACATACCTTAAATAACAAGACCAAAAACACTTGATAATTTCAATGATGAATTTCCAAACAATTGTATTTCATACCACTTCGAGGTTATTGCAAACCACCATATTACCCTAACCAAAGTATTTTTTTTTTTTTTATAGTTTATTTCACTTGGGGAGGTGTTACTCAAGTTAGGGTTAGCTAATGGACAATACGGATGAACTGAAATTCCAAGGTGAGTTTGCTGAGATGCGAGTATTTACAGTAGACATTTTTGATATACTTGTAATCCTATTCGGTGGTGTTAAATATGGATAGATATTTGTGAAACAGCTTTGTGTAAAATGGGTATGGGAGGGACCACAATCATTTAGAAAAGTTTCAGGTGGATCAGAGTGGGAAATCAAGTAAATGCAGAAGTTTACACAAACAAAAATGATGTCCTGTTTTGCTCTCTGCAGATTTGGAAGAAGTATCAAACCTGTTGACATTAGACCCAAATGCCACCACGCTGGCCGTCTCAGGCTCACCTGCCTCACATTCAGGTGAGGAGGATGTCAAACTAGACCTAACCGAGGATGAGGAGGGTCTTGAGGAGATGTCAAAGGTAGGTCAAGTTCAATGTTTTCAATATATCGTAGTGCCAGTGACATTTTAACATGCCTATTTTGTATGGCTGTAGTGCATGGAAAGAATTCAAAGATACAACCAAAAGATTATGATACATATTTGAGTTGAGGCCAATGTTGCCTCTATCTACTAGCGTTTGCACAGTGCAGCTGCTTGTCCCAGTTCATCACATGGTTAGGGCTGCATGTTTATGGCTAAGATGATAATTGCAATTATATATACATGTATAATCTCAATATTGTGATCAAGATTATTTAATCACATTTATTCAGTCATTTTGGTGAACACATTTCTTTTATTGCACTTTGTAAGTCAACAGAAAACTGCTGTCAAAATAATAATGTATTTTATAAACCTATAAGTAAATAAACTCAAATGTACAGATTTGCATTACATCTAACTATAATGGAAGGTGTGTGTGTGCGTGCATGCGAGAGAACAACCATTCACCCGATCAACTTCACACTTGGTAGGTTTATTGCTGAGGACCAACAATAAAACAGCAATACCGGGGGCAACACAGTGGCTTTGATCGGGCAGGGGCACGCTTCGATCGGGCACATGACTAGTTTTACTAAAAAAGAAGTGACACATTACATACACTGTGTTCTGGAGTGGGGACACCTTGTAAATGCACAAATTGAATAGTAATAAAACATTTCACAATCAATTGATTTCGGAGGCCAATACAGATATTACGATTAATATACGGTGAATTGTGCAGCCCTACATGGTATAGTTTTTTAATGGCTGACTCTGCTCCCAGCTCCTAGATGGAGGGACTCCAACTGGAGGCTTCTGGACATTTGAGTACTACAAATCATTCTTCAATGTGGACACAGTACAGGTAAAATGTAAACACAAACTAAAGAGGAAGTATATTCTAGTAACAATATTTGTCCCACCCCTAATGAATATAAAGATATTCAATTCAATTTCAATTCAAATGATCAAACTGCTGCCACACAGGTTTTGGACCGAGTGAAAGGTTCTGTGATGCCGTTTCTAGGGAGAAACTTCATCAAACACTACCTGAGGAGCAAACCAGATCTGTACGGTAAGCTTAGTCTAAATCATTCTACCAAACATTGTTCCAAAAAGGAATTACATGGTGAGTGTATTAAAGGTGAAATCCAAATATTATAAGACGGCATTGGAAAAAGTAACATTAACAGGTTATGCATGATCTTGATGCTGGGCTTGTCATTGTGTGATGTGTGTGTGTGTGTGTAGGTCCATTCTGGATCTGTGTGACACTGGTCTTCTCAGTGACAATCAACGGCAACCTCTCCCATTTGGTTGAGGAATATTTTATACAGTCTATGGACCAGACTTACCACTACAGACCTCAATTCCACAGAGGTTAGTATTATCCATGCATTACCCCCGAATATATGTAAGTCATTATTAAAACGTTTGCTGCCATCTAATGGTTAAAACATGCTTGGCTGATTTGGTGCTCTGTGCTCCTTGGGATGGATCTCTCAGGGACAGTCCATACCTTTTAAAAACTTAAGGACTGTCCCTTTGGCTAACCTGGTTACCAACCAGGTTGTTTTCTCATCAACGGCAGGTTAGTTCACTGAAATGTACTGCTGGGGTTGGTGTGAATTTGAGCTGAAACAGAGAGTTCACTTATACTTTCATTTGGGAGGGGAGTTGAGTGAGCTAAATTGACAGTGTGTTTGGTATTTTAATGTTTGGTTTGATGTTATGCTTCTTTTTGTAGTACTATTTCATGATGTCCTTTGTTTCCAGTATCCATAGCAGCAGTAGTCATCTTCATGTACGCCTGGCTGGTGCCGCTGTGTGCATGGGGTTTCCTGACCTGGCGGAAAGGAGCTGAGGGTCAGATGGGAGGCTACACCTTTCTGGAGACCGTGTGTGTTTACGGCTACTCTCTGTTCATTTTCATCCCGACCTCTGTAAGGAATCTTTTCTTCCACCAGAGATGCATGTGTGCCACCTTTTCCACTTCCTATAGTGGTGAATTTATGCATATATTCCAATTAAGAGTACGCACCATTAATGTTACGAGGACTGGTTGTTGTGGTCATTATCACATATTGACAATATGTGTATTTTTACTGAATGCATCTAACTTGATTCTGCATTTTTTATTTTAATGAATAATTTATTTTAATTATCTGACCGTTAAAAAGCTTCCATGTAGATCAGATGTTTTATACTTGATAAGAAACATGACTGGATGATTTCCAGATGTGAAAGTATCGCTCTGAATTAAATTAGCATTGCATTAATGATTGGTTAATGCCATCATTCAATCATTTTCTTCTAAAATAAGTGTACAAGTACATGTTTGTTTTCCATAAATCTCTACCAGGTTAGGATGCATAATAGCATTATATAATGTATATATATAATGTTTGTATGATTTCATAAATCTATGTGCCAGTAAATTTAAATCATTGTGGCAGACATTTCCTTTGATACATGTATCACTCAGTTGTATTGTATAACTGTACAGCTTCTGTGGATCATACCATTGGAGTGGCTGCGCTGGGTGTTGATCCTGGTGTCCACGGTGGTCTCTGGGTCTGTGCTGGTCCTCACCTTCTGGCCTGTCGTCCGTGACGACACCAAGGTGACGGCAGTCGCCACTCTGATGACGATCGTCATTTTGCACTTGCTGCTGGCGATCGGCTGTAAAGTAAGTGGCCAATTTTCAGTTATGCTTGAATACAAATGAAAAAAACAATGTTTTATGTATTTCTCATTTCAGTGTGGTACAAATTGACTTGTTTGTCCTTGTTAGCTCATCTCTCCACTGTTCATACATCTTTTTAAATATGGACCTATTTGACAATGATTTCAATAAGTCAAGTTTTTTGTGATCATGTCACTCAACCCTGAACAAGCCGGTAGCAGGTAAACAGTAAGCAGTACACACTCATACTATCAACAATAAATATTCTCAAATGATATTCCTCCTGATCCTGTCCCGCATGTAATATCCTGTTTGACCAGGAGATATGCCACACACTATGCCAACAAAACATTGTTGGGTGAGGCTGCACACCTGTTATGCATTGGCTAATCAATGCACACAGGTTAAACCAGCCATCATCACACACACACTCAAGAGTGCGCTAGCATTGTACCACCTACTGTCTACAAACTCTGCAATAAACCTGTTTATTCAACGCCAACCTGTGTCCTGTTATTGGAGGAGCCCAGCAGAAAAGCCACATCCAGTTAAGATCATAAAAAGGAGCAATCATCTACATCTTAACTGGATATGGAAAGAATTATCTTTTTCATTTGTGTCTTTCAGATGTACTTCTTTCAGACAGCAGTGCGCATGGCAGCACCAGAGACCACAATACCACTTATGCTGACAACACAAGTGACCAAGTCACACTGACCCAACAAGAACTAAGACAGTGGACCTCTTAAGTTCTCCCTGGTACTCGATCAGCTACTGCTGATGGAAGTAGTTTAATCACAAGTGAGCACAAATTCAATGCGCTTCGACTCACATGACTTATGTTATATTTGTCCTTAGTTTATTTTTCATTCTGGTACAATGCAACATATCTAGATTTTCATCAACACAAAATTGTGGTACATTCCTTCCTTTCATATTAATTTATAGACGGCATCTTAAAATCCAGACAGCTATTATACTTTTGTTGCTTTGTATTGAGCAGAAACCTATGCAATAGCAACCATATTCAAATTGGACTTCAATAGGGCATGGCACTGCACTGAAGAACGGCAATATACCAGACAACGGAAATATCATTGCTTGTTTCAAAGGTGTGTAATAAGATGTAAAAAATTCAAGATTACACCACACCAGAGGGAAAACAACCAATTCCATGTTTAACAATGACATCTAAATGTTTATTCATAATGTGTGTAAATAAACAGATTTGTGATTCAGCCCTATTCCTTGGTCAGTTTTGTGGTAAGGGCTATTTTGTTCTGGTTCAAGTCATCACACAATGTATTTAACTCACTCTATGCCAACTATTGCACTCCATATGGCTGTTGTCAACGATTTGACCTATCACTGCTTTATAATAAAGCCTGTTGGTTTGGAAGATGGCATGAACCTTTCCTCCAACATTTCTTTGAGACTCACCTTTGCAAACTCCAAGTATGATCGATTCAGCATGCCCACTTTGTGTAGTTTTAGAATACCATGACAAGAGAATGATCCATTGAAGGACTCGGACCTGTACATCGTTATATCCTGAACACGGGTAATCCCATAGCCTCTTGGTGTGCCACAGGGTGATCTCGACTGGTCCCATCTGCCAACAGCTCATCAGGACACATACACAACGGACTGGTCCAAGACTGTAAGCCACGCTACGAACGCTCACTTACTCCTCTAATTAACATCTATCAGAAGCAGTTTGGCCGATGGCGTGCATGTTATTTATATATATATATATATATATATATATGCAATAGTTGTGTGGGCATATGGGGCGTATCACTGAAATGGGCAACACACAGTAGACCCTGTAGTGTGTGGTTACCCATTATAGTCTGTAATAATAAAAAAAGAAATACAAAGTTTGGACCCCAACAAGATTAAAGCTTCCTGGCTGATTCAGCAATTATCAGTAAAAAAAAAAAAAAACCCCTTCATCAACAATAAGCATCAATGAGATCAGTGAAACTTCATGTACCTGAGAAATAAATGGACGAAGGCTTCCCAGACATCTTTAAAAATGCAAGAAGCCCCCCCACCCCAACCCCCCAAAAAAAACATTTTAATGAGCCAAGAGGGATGGCCCAAGAAAACCAATTGTCACAAACATGCTCAGGCTAAAAAGCTAACTTCACCCCCTACAGACTCAACAAGCTACAGCGCCCGCCCAATATGAGCTGATTCAAGAGTAGCCAGTTTTGAACTGGAAACAAAATAATATCTTTTACTCTAAATACCAAATGGCCACCACAGTACCACAATGACAAGACAATGGTTGTTGGGCACTCATCTTTGCCTATGATAGAGGACTTAACACTGAGACAAGCTATTGTGGGCTGACAGAAACACAGACACACACAACAAAAATGTCACAATCATCTTCCTCATTCACTTTTCATAATAAAAGTGGATACCACTATCTTCTACACAGAGCAATACTTCAAGAAACAAGGGCATGGCAATAGTTATATAAGCATTTGGATATGTTCATGATCTCTATTTAACTATGAAACAAAAGGTTAAGCATGTCTACTACAACAAGACTTGAATCCAGATGAGTGAGACTTTTCCATCACCTTTTTTTTTTTTACTTTGCTTTTGTTAATGAAAAAAAAACCAAAAAGAAACCTAAAAAGACAAAGATTTCTCATGTTTCATGGCATTTTTTAAATTCATTTTTAGAGAAAAGAGTCCAACGTTTGGGAGACTGGAAGCAATGCATAAGTCTTTCTCTCACGCCTTAAAATGAAACCAAACACTAACATCGGACCTCAGGGACAGCACCACCTCTGGTGAAACAGGTTATTGCATCCATTGTTTCTGACTGGCCCAAATTGGTGGCGAGTGATGTCACCATCTCAAACTCACATCACCTGATACTACCAATTAGAAACGGAGCAACTGCATAACCGGTAACTGGTGCTGCTCCTGTATTGTGATGCAAGTGTTTTGTTAGCATTTAAGCGAAAGACAAGAATTGGGGGCAGGGTGTTTTCATGACAATATCAAGGTGAGGGAGGGATGGAGGGGATACCAGGCAAGAAGAGCGTTACAAACAAAGACACAAAATGTAAACTGGGACAACTATGCTACAGGTTTTTCTAGAATAAAAAGGGACCGGCTGGCTGACACCCATTGGTCCCGGTGTATTTCATCAAGACCCTCTGCTAGGGGCGGTTTAAAAAGAGTATTGACTTTCTACGCTAATATTTAGACTGCAAGCATGTTTCGCATTTTGGATTTCTCAAATGTTTTGTTCACATTTTAGCGGTTCAGTCATATGTCATGGAACACCCAAACCATTTTTTCTTCCTCATAAAAAAAAAAAAGACAAAAAAAGGGGCCCAGCATCCCTTTGGCAGCCAGTGGGCCAATTAGAAGAGTCCAACAAGCCTGCATGGTAGCTATACAGTTCTCTACTTTGATGGTCGTACAGTGAACTGGAGGCTGCAAGGTGAAAGGGTAAAAAGGACGGTGACCTGATATCTCACGATTAAGACGTCCCCACAGCGGCCCATACAGTCCTGGATGGTGTGTATGTCTGATGGGTGGGTGGTGGTGGTGGTTATGACTTTCAGACAACACAAGAAATAAAACTGAAAACAAACTGGAGGTGGGAGGAGGAAAAGATGGCAGATGGCACTTAAAAAGTCTCGCAACGCAGCTCATCGTTCACAACCGACTCCAGATGCATCGAGTGTTGTTTCTGTGTAGTGTACCAGGTCCAAAAGAAATGAAGCGGATTTAGGGTGGACGGTAGGCAGGAGGAGTGAGGAGAAGCAGCGTAGCTCGAAGGGGAGATCTTAATGTTCATAAGTTAGCATGAGTGAAGAGTCTCTGTGGCGGCGGAGGACGGTATCACGGTGCAGACGATGAACAGTACTGCTTTTGGTATACTGGATTTGGGCTGTGGTCGTTGAGTTTGGGCCCCTCAGTGAGCC
>OMKP01022859.1:0-14633 GCA_900302375.1 Bathygadus melanobranchus
TATAGAGATTGAGCAAGCCCTCCACACTTACGCAGTGGTCTTGAGTAGACCAGCTTGGCTTTGGGGGGCAGAAATGGGAGCCAATGAGCATCAGGTGTGCATTGGGAATGAAGCCGTGTGGGGTAGAGATGGCGCCAATGGGGAAGAGGCTCTGCTTGGCATGGATCTGGTCAGGTAAGCAAGCATGCTTATAAGTGTGATAGGGTTGTCTATTTGAATAGCATATATGCAAATGCTATTCTGGGTGAATAAAGGATCAATGAAAGTTAAATAAAAGCCTAACTACGTAATTTGGGCTAAAATCTTCTATCCCAACATAGGTCATTTAATATCTTGCTAACAATATATATCATGATATAGCATGTTTTATGGTAATTCAATATACATTAATATTAATAACCCGGTCTTTGTTTAACAGACTTGGACTAGAGAGAGCCGACACAGCTGAAAAAGCTCTGCATGTCATCACTGATCTCCTGGAAAAGCACGGCCAGGGAGGGTCCTGCATGGAGGACAACTGTTCCTTCACCTACCACAACAGCTTCCTCATCTCAGACAGGACGGAGGCATGGGTGCTGGAGACGTCAGGCCAGTACTGGGCGGCAGAGAAAGTGAAAGGTAATCGGACATCGTAGTGGCGAATTGACCTCCAGTCATTGTTAATGACTTTCTGGTTCTTGAACACAATCGCTGTCAATGGTGTACACTAGTTGCCCCTCGTGTCACCAGACAGCTTGTTTCTGTTTGCCTCAAATTATGGTTTATGTACAAATCATTTCATTGGTCAAATATATTAAAACTGTGGTTTCTTTGGGCAAATATGTCAGATATGTTTTGAAACCATTTTACACTTCACACATGCACTTAACATGCCTCCACACTGTATACTGAATTTACATAGGTTTTGCCATGGTTTGGCCAACATCAACATTACTACCTTAACAAACACACCAACACAAATAATCCCTGCAAACACAGAGGTTGACACAGATTTGCGTGTGCTAAGGAGCTGGTGTGAAACTATCTCAAGTGCTGCACATGCGGCTACGCGTTCAGAAACCTGACTCAAGTCACCACTGCGCGTCTTTTCTTCATCTCTAGATGGCTTCCGCAACATCTCCAATGAGTACAGCATCACGACCAGCGTGGACAAAGAGCACCCCAAGCTGAGAGAGTATGCCCAGAGCCGAGGCTGGTGGGACGGAAACACGGCGTTCAACTTCGCCCAAGTCTACTCCTTCATGACGACCGCCAGGATAGAGGCATCGGGCAGCCGCTACTGTGAAGGGAAGAAGATGATGGAGAAAAGCAATGGTTGGTCCATATAGAATGCATGCCATTTGAAAAAGGAAACAGGTGATTGGATGAACCATCCGTCTTATCACTGATTGGTCCAAACCACTGTGGTTCGGCCACAAGCCTGGCAAGATGGATTCTCACATAAACATGAATCCAGCTGCCTTGCAAGGTCACCATGAGGAGGCTCAACCCACTAGTGTGGTAAGACTGTAGACAAATAAGGCCTTGGAGTGACCCAGGCTCCATTCTGACATGTAGTCATGTGCTACATGTCTTTCCCTCTCTTCTTCAGCCCACTGTCTCTCTGCACCCTCCTGTCCATAAAGGAGACCTTTACAATGTGTCCCACAGTGAATGTAGATACAGTGTGTAGTGTCAGCTGTGTGCCATCTCCTTAACCGCAGGGCATATCACTGCTCAGACGATGATGGATATCCTTCGGGACAAGGAGAGTGGGATCAACATGGAGGGGGCATTCCTGACCACAGGGAGTATGGTTTCAGTGATCCCCAGTGACCCCATCCTGCCTGGGGTCCACTACTTCACAGCCACGCCTGACCCCGAAAGGTACATCGCTCCATCGCCTCGTAGTGAGGTATTAGCAAGGATTCAACGACTCGTCACATGTACAAGTGTGCAAGATAAAACTTCGTAATCACATTTAGTGTGCAAAAATGTCCAAGCACTACCTATGCCCTGTAGGTGGGTGAGTGTTTATTTTCTAAAAAAATAATTAACTTGAATTCACAGAATTACCCCCGCCCTTCTTCTCCTGACAGGTCTGTTTTCAAGCCGTTCATATTTGTGAATGATATCAAACAGTTGAAGCATACCTGCTCTCCGTGGTACGGTCCAGATGACCCTGTGAAGCAGAAGCCCCGCTTCCAGAGCAAGCCCGACCGGAGACACCCGCTGTTTCTCAAGCACGAAGTCGTAGCCGCCATCATTGAGACCAACGAGGTCCAAGATCCTATTGATTAAATAGCTTATAAGGAGCTTAACTGATTACGCAACTGAGTCATTTTAAGTCACCTGAGGCTGAAGCTTTTTTGTTTTCAACTTTTTCAGGAAAGAGGAAAGAAGATTATCCAAAACATGAGGGACCTGGAAAGTGAGAAGTTGGCCCAGATGGAGACGTTTCTTGTAAAAGGTGTTGACATGATATTAGCGGTGAATCTGTTTTCAGAAACTGCCCAGGAGGAAATGAAAGCATATAGTAAAAACTGAAATTTAAAAAAGGATGAATATAAAATGTAAATATGAAACATGACACTTTAACGGAAACGATTTAATCTCAAAATGTTAAACAAAGTAATATTCAACCCCCCTAATTTCTTTAGAACAAACATCATTTTACAAAACAGCAAATATCTGGTAGCTAAGAGCAGTTTATTAATATGCAAATGTTGTACTTTAACTGCAGTCTATTCTACCAGTTTAAAAAGTACAATAAAGAGATCATGCACCGGTACATAATCCAGTTTAATTATTTCCCTTCTTTTAAAGACAGCAACAGATTTAGCGACAGAAGCAGCAGCTGTCATAGCCTGCTACGACAGTCTAATACAGTGGTTCCCAACCCCTGATATGCACACGGGGGTCTTTGCACTCTGCATCATTGCCCTGTTGTTCTTCTTACATATATACTTCCTCGTATATACTTTACACCTGTACATAACAGTTAAATGTTTATGCTCGTCTTTGTTCAGCTGTTGTCCCTGTATGTCTATTTATGTGTAAGTACATGAGAGTAATGGAAACACCAGAGTCAAATTCCTTGTATATGTACATATAAATATACGCTTGGCAAATAAAGCTGATTCTGACGTGAGACATTTTCACAGCCAGAAACGGAGTCACGGGCCAAAAAAGGTTGGGAACCACTGGTCTAATAAAAGGCACATTCTACTTCCTGCCTGAGCTACATGCAGCAGCCGACCACTACAGATACAGTAGAGTACTAAAATCATATTGTAAAATCATTCAAAAGTAGAAGCTTAAAAGAATTTAAAAAAAAGACTTCTAATCCCTGAGCCTCAGTTACAAAAAAAGCAGCAAAACTTTCAGGTCACTTTGAAGAATTTGTACTGGAGTCAGAATGTAACAACCAGTTGCAGTCACTTTTCAGTGTGCTTTCATGCGGCCTCCATTCAAACGTCAAACGTTACATTTGGCTTCATACAACAAAGCTCGTCGCAGTCTTAAGTGCATTAGCAAGTAGATCGTGCATATCGCGCTTCACCCCATCCCCCAAGCGCTTCCATAAAAACAAAAAGAAGCTGGCAGCTAACCGCGACCAGCATCAACGTGTCCGCTACACGGCACATGTCGAATCGGTGAATCTGTAGTAAAAGTCGTCGTCCCGGAAGTCGTACTCCTGACGGAGATGCTGCAGCACGCCGCCTTGCTGCAGACGGCTCCCGTACAGCAGGGCCTCGCCCCGGTCCTGCGCCAGGCCCGTCCGCTGGAGCCAGGCCACCAGGTCACTGCCTAGGAAGGTGTACGCTGCGGTCCTCTCCCCACACCTGCAAGTCACAGCGGACGTTTACCCGGGCTCACCTTGCCTTCAGAGGAATAAAGGGCAGCCGCCGAGCACATAAGCCATGTTTTGCGTATGCCGTTGATAATTGCAATGTGACATTTGGGAAACAGCGCAAGCTGTCGACAATCCACTGAGCCATTACTAGCTTACGGCCGACATACATGCCCTCAGCAGAGTGCGTCCGTTGTAACCAGGTGAAGCTGCTACATGGATCACGGATTGTCTAGTTAATCCATTCAGTACCAGTTAATGTAGCCTACACTTCCAAACCCTGTATAACTTTCGACAAATGTGTTACTTTTTTGTAAGTCGCTTTGGATAAAAGTGTCTGCCAAATGCTCTAAATGTAAATGTAAATGTATAACCAACTGCATTACCACTTGACAAATTCAATATGCACACAGTGAAGCCATTAATCGATGTGGAAAAATACTGGCAGCTGCACACAGCCACACGCCACAAAGACAGTCTACAAAGTCCAAAGTCTGTGTAGCAGATTAAAAATCCCCGCTCTGACCCTCCAACCTGACCTGCGTCCGTGTCCCGTGTATTTCAGGCCGTTAGTCATTACAGGACGTCATCCAAAGCGACTTAAGAGACAGGTCATTAAGGAGCAGGTATAAGGTAGGCTGAGGATTGGGGGGGGAAAGACAACGCTCTGGGCCCTCTTACTGTCTCTTCTTGACGATGTCCCGGGAGCACTGGTCCTTGTGGTACTTCATGAACTGCAGGCAGGTGATCTGGACGTCTGCGGGCAGCTCGCTCTGCGCTCGGGCATCTTGTCTCTTCCCGTACCACAGATTGTGCAACCTGATCATTACACATACAAATAAAAACATTTGTTACAATAATATAGCTTCAAACGGTGCAATAAACGGCCATCCAGAAGCAAAGAAATAAACCCATTCATATGCAAAGAATGTATTGCAGTGAAGATGTATTGTTTTGAAGATAGAACTTTGATAGCGCTGATGGGTCAGACAGCTGACTTTGTTTTACAGAAAGACGTTTAAAAAGAGGAGTGGCCGCCATGTTGGAATGACATCATCAAACATCGTACATTCAAAACCAAGTCTGACCCATCAGCACTAAGGGACTTCACATCAAACACCATATTCATTGTTGCATATAATTGTGTTTATTTCTTCACTTCTCAATGACTTATTGCATATTTAAAAAATAATGTACTAATGTATTCAAATTGAGGTGGGAGGAGTTAATGTATAAATGCCATGTACCTTTTCTTAAAGGGCAGAATGATCAAATGTTTGTCCAGCCCAAACAAACCGAAGGAGATGAACGCCTGCGGAGACGACAATACAAGCAAAGATGTACTAACTGTAATAACTGAGACGTTACCATGACCACGCTGACCAAGACAAATGTGGACCTAGTGATCAGAGCGTGCCTACCTGTCCGTAGTTAACAACAGCACAGAAGAACTGTAGCTCCAAGTAGAGTCTACCAGGAGTCCGGTTGGAGAGTAACCAAACGCAGCTGGATAAATTCTACAAAAACGAAACATTGCATTCCACATAAACAGCTGTTACAAAGCCATCATTTCTCATGCAGTGTTGTACTAGACCATGTTGTACTATGTAAATGGTAAATGGATCATTTATATAGTGCTTTTATCCAAAGCGCTTTACATTGCCTCACATTCACCCATTCATACACCGACGGTGGTGTCAACCACGCAAGGCAACAACCAGCTCGTCAGGAGCAGTTAGGGTTAGATGTCTTGCTCAGGGACATCTTAACACTTAGCTAGGGGGAGCCGGAGATTGAACCAGCAACCTTCCGGTTGGCAGACAACCGCTCTACCTCCTGAGCTACTGCCGCCCCATAGTGTAAGAACTATGTTGTTTAATTCATTATAGCAGTGGGTGATGAGCGAATGATGAGTGTTTGCTCACAGCAAGCAGGCTGACAGTGAGGAGCAGGCAGAGGAGTGCATGTCGGGCCACTTGAACGTCTGCGACCTGGCTGAGCTGCTCCTCTTGGCCAAGTCGACAGTCCGATACCTCGCAAGTGATCCCACATTGACCTGCAGGGGGCAGTAGAACACAACTCTTAAAAACAAAACCAGAACTAAGCCATTTGTTTTCAAGAACTGAAGAAAATGGAATCACCAGGAAATGAAAGAAAGATGTTTTATTCTGCTCACAAACCAGATGTTGGCTATTGTTGGTTACCAACAGTAAAATGATAAAATGTGATTTTCCAACCATTGAAAAAAAAAATGCCAATGTGCGTCTGCCAAATGCTCGAAATGTAATTTGCACTGAAGGAAAATCCTGACTAACAGTACATTACCTGTGTGTGCGGTGGATGTGTCAGTCATGCTAGTGCTGATAATCATATCAGGCATGGGTTCGGCCCGGGCACACTCACACATGTGGCACTCTGATAACAAAGTGACAGTTGTGTTAGTAAATTGATACTGAATTCACAAATGCGAAGATAGAATGTTATTGTTGTATTCGAGACTTCAGGTCACACGGTAGACAATCATTTATTATTTTAGTTATGACTGGTGTAGCGTAATCTAGCAGCTCACTAAGTACAATAATATTAACAAACTTGACAATGTATCTTGGAGCCGATAATACTTTTTTGGTACTGCAATGTTTGTTTAGTGAAAAGCCTCTCTCTGTTGAGCGAGGAGATATGTGACACCACGAATGCAAAACACAACTCGTCAAAACACGGTAAGTGCAGGCTTTAACCAAACATTGACTCAGAAGAATTTGACGGATAATGTTTGGACAAAAAACAGGACACCTGTGTTGACGCTTGCTGCTGCGGGGACAGGCGAGATGCCCTCCGACTCCAGGTCCTCCGTGGCCAGGTCTGGCACCAGGACTTGGTAGTTTGTCTCCCAGCTTCCTCTGCTGAGGCCCGCTAGAGCGGCCCCTACCAGCACCAGACTGAGCGCTAACACAACCGTCGTGCAGATGATCTGATGGGGAAACGAGAGAGAGATGGAAGCACCGGAGAGAGCGAGAGAGATATTCATAATAAAAACCGCATTCTGATTCTGAGTCTCTCCAGGACCTGAAGCCACCAGTGCACCACCAGCAGAGCGGTGCTGGAGGAGCTGTGGCGATACCAGGAGGGTGATAACAGTACCTGTGGTCGGCCGTAGTAAAACGCCGGGTCAATTGTGTCGTCGCCCTTCTCCCCTGAAATCAGTAAGACCGCGGTCACCAGCGCAGGAACCCTGTTTCAAAAGACAGAAGACAACACGGCATTATGTGCCCAGATGTTGGACCAATGAACAAAACGTTACAAATATTGTTTTAATAAATGCCAGGGCTCGACAGTAATGGTTGCCATCAGTGGCCACCACTGAAAGGTTTGACCAGACCGTCAACATCACAAACGAATGTGCAAATTGATTCAACTGACAAAGAACCAGATGAACGTGAATGAATAACAAACAGGACATTTCTGAAGTCTTGCGAGGCTAAGTATCCTAGCAACTTTGACCTGGACAGAGAATTACACTGTAAAACATGTACAACATGTTAAACACGTGATAAACGGCAACCATATTTTCAGTTTCGACAACCGAAAAATTATGCCTGGTTGCCAGCCTGGCAACCACTAATTAAAGTTAGTGTTGAGCCCTGAATGCATTCAAATCATCCGTACACGTCACACTCAGAGGTGTGTAGTGAAAAAACAAAACGACAAGCAATATCGCTTCTGAATTGTGCCATTAAAATGTCTCGGCTTGTAGAGTCATGCTGAATGGATTGTAGGCGGTAACACTCTCCACAACGATTTAGATTTTTAGGCCACTCCCAGCTCATTTCTAACCAA
Source organism: Bathygadus melanobranchus (assembly GCA_900302375.1). Lineage (NCBI taxonomy): Eukaryota > Metazoa > Chordata > Actinopteri > Gadiformes > Macrouridae > Bathygadus > Bathygadus melanobranchus. The sequence goes on from OMKP01022859.1 coordinate 7,670, forward strand.
TGAGGGCATATTTCCCATGATTGGTCAGGGGAATCCATCTTACCGGTCAATCACAGGTGTGTAAATGCAACACTCCCCAATGGCGGCGAAACGTAGGGAGGAAGGGAGCAGAGTGGGATGGCACGTTTTATTGGTTGTTTAGTTTAAAAATCTTGCTCTGTTCTGCTCTCTCTCTCTCTCTGCAACTCTGGAATCTTCCCTACAGCACCTACTTTAATGGTGCCAATACACTATGTAATTATTAACCTGGTACTGATAACGATCAGTACCTTGTTTACCTGTTACACCAAATGTGGAACATTACTAGTGTGTGTGTGTGTGTTTTGACAGACAGCGACTCACCCCCAGCCTAAAATCACCAAGGCTCCCGGGTAAACCTTGACATCACTCCTCTTCATCAGCACCAGGCAGAGCACTATTAGCCCTGCAAGAACACAATAATAAAGATATTATCATAATGTCAGAGGTGAATCCATGAACGCTCGGTGTGGCAGCGGGAAGGAAGTGTTACCTGGCCAGACGTACGTGCTGTTGAGTGAGGTGAACACGAGCATGAAGGTGAAAACCTTCCAGATGAAAACATCCGCGCTACCAGCAAAGTTCCACAGAATCATGCCAGTGCCGGTTAGAAACTGTAGTTACACAAGAGTTAAACGTTAACACGAATGAATCATTCAAGCCTACAGCTTGATGAATGTGCAGAGGAAACATAACAATGGATACTAGTTATGAATTATAGGGGTTATAGCCAAATAACTACGCATTGTAGTTTGGTCATAACCAGTGTTGGGTAATGTTACTTCACTAAAAGTAACTCATTACATTACAAGATTACTGCCATTAAAAAGTAACTTGTTACAGTGTTACCTACTGAGAAAAGTAACTAATTTGAGTACTTTTTACCAAATTACCAAAACTGAAAACCGGATATAAAAAATGCATATTGGTTATATGGTCCAGAGGGCGTTTGACTGCTCACCTGGGCCAACAGAAGGTGGACTGTTAACAGGTGAGGTAGTCGGTTGGATTTCTTACTGAGAAACATGACGGCTATCGTCCAAAGCTATTACGCACAGACAAAACACAGTTACATACGATAACAACAAGCAACAAAAAAAGACCTGCGTGTGGGCGTGTGTGTGGTTGACGGCTGGTTTAAGCAGCCTCACCTGGCCCCAGGTTAGAGTGAGGCTGCTTAAACCAGACAACCACACATACAACCACTTTATGTTAAAATAAGAATACTTTCAGCAAGACATCTGCCATTTGTACTCGGTTCCTCACAAAAACAAAATGGCATAAGATAAGGAAGTGGTAAACAACTGAAGCATTGTATCAGCATGGTACTTCCTCTATCGCAGCTGACTTGGGAATAATTACACACATAGGCCCGTGGACTTAAGCTGTTCCAAAATAACTTCTGTTCCACCAGTAGACACTTCGGAGGGAAGGAAGGCCTGATTGTTAAAACAGGTAATATCTGTTTTCAGTTGCAGTTGAGCTTACGATCCTACAATGAATGGCTTCAGTTGCGTTGACAATACCATAAATAAACATGACAAACCCAGAGACGGCACACACCCTTACACACAACAACAATACACAGAGTCAGGTGTGACAAAGAGTGATTGCGACTAACGACATGACATAACAACATGTCGCAACCACAGGTTCCGGGGACACGACTCACCAGAACCACTAAGCTGACGATGCTGATGTTGAAGCTAACGTTCTGCAGGGACTCCATCAGAAGCTTTGGGTCCATCCCAGGGATGGTCAGCAGCCAGGCGGACACGTACATTATGGGGGCAGAGAGGAAGGTGCTCAACACCATCCCAGAAGTCACCTGCGACACACGCAAACACACTCATCCATCAGCTATGAGTGAAATGCACTGCGAGAATATCTGTTCAGGGTTAGGTTTAGGGGCATCTCTTCCCTGTTTGGTTTGGGGAATCCACCTTGCGAGTGTCTCTCTCAAATCGTACCTACAGCAGCTTTAAGCGTAAGGTGGATATCTAGTTGAATTGCCATAGAGGGAGAATTGACATATAAAAACCAACGTACAACTTCCAGCTCCATGTTGTAGTGCGCTGCATAGATGGCCACGCTGGGTGCTGAGGGGAAGACACCGTAGATGAACGCGTAGTTGGACAGGCTGGAGCGGTTTTCAGCGCTTGTGTCAGTGTGGTCCAGCAGGTCCACCATGTCTTTACAGATCAGCGGCATCACTAACCTGACAAAAGGGAACGCCACAAGGAGGAGATCACCGTTCTGGGCATCGTTCTTAACTACTGAGTTATGTGTGCAATGTGTTAACAGCCTTCAAAGCAAAGGTCTGTGTGAGCTTGTACAACATACCAAGGCATGTTGTGGTCTTGAACTAGTCTGAGGTCATCGTACATTACATGTGTCCCTCCCCCATGTCCACTTACAGCTTTGCTGTTATCAGCAGGATGAGCGCCACAAACGTAGACTTGGTCAGCTTGGTGAGCTGGCCCACCATGGACAGGCCGAGGTAGAACAGAGCCGCGCCACCAAAGGAGTTTGCCAGGCCGTCCACAAAGTCCACCATGAAGGTGGGAATTCTTTGGTGCAGGAGGAAATGGGCAATAATGCCAATGAAGACCATGAAGACAATTGGGTTCTTCAGGACCTGGAAAGCTACGAGTCCCACAATGGAACTCTTGCTCCGCTGTTGGTCACCCTGGTTCTTCCACTTCTGGATCTCGCAGAAGGCGAAGCCGATGGGATTGAGGAGGACGAGGGAGACTGGTGCCACCAGGTAGATGTACTGGAGGTACTCTGGGTGTGTGTTCCTGTAAAGGGCGTTTACTGTGGAGAAGTTGGATAGGAGAGAGACCCATCAGAGACAGAACAAACACTGGACACCAGAGACCACTAGTTAAAATGTATCTGGTACAATCTAACCCAGGGGTCTCAAACTCAACCTCAGGGCCACTGATGGTATTGTCTTCTCATAGGAGGGCCACTTCAACATTCACGTATTACAAAAAAATGTATTATATACATATACAGAATTTGGCCGCTGTTTTTTGCATAGGCCTATCAAGATTATTCTACAAACTTGTATATTTGTATTAGGGGACATTGTTCAAATTGTAAAGTGTAATGAGGGAACTATAAAATAATCTTTTTTTTTTAAGTATGATAAATAAATAAACAAACAGGCCAGTTTACACTATACATTTGTTACGGGCTGGATCAATTAGTTCCGAGAGCCGGTTCTGGCCCCCAGGCCATGAGTTTGAAACCCCTGATCTAACCTTTTTGGCAGCAGTGTTTCTTTGTGTTCCCTTATCATTTCACTTATTCAAATAACCTAATCTAATGGAAACTGAGAACACCGTGTCCTCGAGGCAGATGATTCGACAGAGACAGACATATTGTTCCAGGAATAGACAAAGAGTGGAATTACAGACGTGATATGCAAGGTGTTTTGTACTTACCAATAGGATATCCCAAAGCAAAATCATTACTTTGAGTGGCAAATATTGAGAAGAGGCCTGCCTTTGAGAAGCGGCTGTCAGGACTGGCAACAAACAACGTAAGGACGCAGACAATGAAAAACACTGATATTTTGGCGATGAGGACACTCCACAGAAATGGCCAGATGACATGCCCAAAGTCCAACTCTACCATGTTCTTGAACAGAAGTGCAGGAAGTGCAAACTTTGACACATAATTCCCTAATCCTTTGGCTTGTGTAGACGTGATGATGTTGGCTCTGCCTGCAATGTACCCACACAATATAATCCCGAAACACTCCAGGAGAGCCGGGAACAGTTTGTCAATGGACATGGTTGCCTGAGTTGCATGGGAAGAGTTGGTGCTCATCTCAGTGACTTCCATGTCGATCGATTATCGATTATCGGTCATGCCTGACCTCAGCGGGTATACGCGGTCAAGACTCTCCCCTTGAAAAGCAAAACACATTGTTTTTGTAACAACCTCAGAAGGCATAAACATATTGTTATCTTGATGTTAATAGATGATAGACGGTTTGCTTTAAACGCACGGGCTACATCCTCAGAACAACGCGGCTGTGTGTGTATTTCAAGAGACTACTCGTTCTCAAGCTCGTAACAATCCTATGAATAAATACAACGAACTGGCCAACCAGCATGATGCCACAACATGAACCAATCAAGGGTGACAGTTGTGGTTTAAGCGTTAAAACGTACACTTACGGTATTTGCGTCGTCGGACACATGTCTGAAACGTGAGCGCCTCACAACTTGCAAGGTCTCTGATTGACAACTGAAGCTCCGCCGGGGGGGCGGTGCCTCTGCGCTTCCTCTGCGCAAGTGCCGTGCGTCATTTTGCGCAACATGATTCAGATTTCAGATAACACGACGGTGTCTGTTTAATGAAGTATATTTATCGATGAGCTTCGTAGGCCTTTGAACTGTTTATCTGCAATTGGAAGATTGACTTTAAAAAAGCAAGTCTTTAATTCTAATAGACTACGTTTTTCATTAAAAAATGCATTATAAGACGAATTCAGAAAATACATTTGGACATGACATTGATACGTGAGTTTTCTTACAGTGTAAAAATAATCCATAAAATCACACGAAATAACCACAAAGGGCAAAACCGCCTATTATTCATCTTTCTCAAATGTATACGAAACATAATTCATTACAAGAACATACAGTTTAATAACGTGAAGGCATTCAATACAAGGTACACATTGAAAAAAGATGTGTTATGTAAAAACAAACACAAAACCATCTACTAGAATATCACAGCATGCAGTATAATATGTAAATAACCCGGGCCAGCAAAAGCAACTTTTATTTTGATGGCACCATGATGCGGACCTATTAGAGCAGTGACGTGGCTCGAGGCAATGTGTGGCGTATAAAATATAGGCCTATATTGAAATTGATTTATTTACAATATAATTAGGATGGTTTCTGATTTGTTTCGTTCTTGATTCATTATTCCATGTGATATAAGTTGCTCATATTTTTGACAAAAATACATTTAGCTGTCTGATTTTGCTTGTATTGCAAACATTTCTAATAGCATATCCTTTCTAATCATTGTTTATAACTTAAAGTTGAATAGACCCTTTTCACAGGAGAAAACACAGGTGTAGCTCAAAACATTAATTATGGGTTTGTTGGATTTAGGTAGGCAGTACACCAGCATAGACACAACAAGTCCAGTAAATATACATTGACCATGCTGGTGCTGCGACAGACATAAATAAAACCGACCTGATGTTAACATTACAGGAACCGGAAGTCACTTTACCCTGCTACTGACGATCTGTGAAAAGGGTCTATTTCTTGTCAGGATCTTGGTGGAAGCCAACACTCCCCCTAGGAACCACGTGATCTAGAGCATGCTTAGCTCGATAAGACGTCCTGCAAACACCCCCAACGTGCCGATCAGACACACCGCCATGAACACACACAGCAGGATGTGATCCAGCACCATGGCCACGAACTTCCACTCCTCAGCAGCCTGTGGAAAATGCATATATTATTAAGGGATGAACAGCAATAAGCACACATAGCTTTCTCATTCATTATGCAATAAGAAGATAGAAACGTACGTTGTTGGAGTCCTCGTCTGATTTCATGGTTTCTGCGATGTACTTGACCCCTTCGATGGCACTGCGTACGTCAGGGTTCTTCGTGATGGGCGACTGGAAGGGAACGGCGCTCGGCGTGGGTTTGCCAGATATGTCTGTGATGTCAAACCCGGCACCGTACACACACTTGTCCGGCTTGTCCTTGCTCGGCCGCTTCATGGTTGAGAAGAACATGATGTGAGGGATGGTCTCAATGAAAACCTGTTAATAACAGAGGGACACAGAAGGCCCGACAATAAATGTCAACAACATGGATACATTATAACGTGTTCCACACAATCAGCACTAGATGGCACTAGATTGCAAACAATCCCAGTTCAAACTGATTTGTCTGGCATCCTGAGGACTTACCCTGCGGACCCATTCGGGCATGGTGTGGGTGCTTGGGGAGCGGTGGTGGGTGTTAATGACGATGACGGTGATGATGATGGAGGCGATGACAAACACCATGGTGAAGAGCATGTACTTCCCGATGAGCGGCACGGCGCTGGAGGTGGAGGGGATGAGCTCCACGATGACCAGCAGGAACACCGTCAGGGACAGCAGGACGGAGATGCTCAGAGTCATCTTCTCGCCTGCAACAACACAGCACCAACCATGGCTTACATGCACCACCTTCAGCAGGTGGTGCACCTCCAAAATATGCAGCGTTGAGAACCATGTATTGGCTGGGAATCAATTAGAGTGCCATGCATCACTGATCACTATGATTACAGCAGGCTTTGTCATCTATAGGCTTTGAGATGCTGTTCTTGTCCACAAATAAATGAAACCTTTTTATATTCCTATAATTTCACCAAAAATGTAAATAAACTCCCGTCATTGTCAGCTGCCAATAATGTCGCTGTGAAAATGTATTCCAGTCACAAGGGTAAGCCGCGTCTTGGAGACACATTTCCAATATGCCTAACGCCTCCCTGGCCCAGCAGGAATCCACTTGAATACTCACAAACGAAGTGCGGTCATTGAGTATGAGACTCTTACTGCAATATATCATCTATAATCATATTCATGGAATCCCGTCTTAACGTCAATATGTTCCGCATCTGGGACGAGTAATAGTTTGATCCCATGGGTTTTGTTGGCTTCAGAAAGAAACACACACACACACACACACACACACACTCTGTTGATCCACAAAGGACCCCCTCCTCCCACCAGCACTGACATCACCTCGTCGGCAGCCATGTTGTCAGCGGTGGAATCACAGGCCTACATGTGATGTATTATACATTAAAGCCACACTCCGCTTCCAGACATGACAGCACAGAGGGATTCTGGGTAATGAGGTAGACCCCCACACAGGGACAGAGGGCTGGTGTGCGAGTGGCGCCA
>OMKP01022859.1:14653-26119 GCA_900302375.1 Bathygadus melanobranchus
ATACCACAGGTGGAACAGGTACAAACCAGGCAATCATTGAACACAATTCATCACCTGAATCTACATCTAGACTTTATCTTCACATACTAGTACACACACACACACACACACACACACTCTGTTGATCCACAAAGGACCCCCTCCTCCCACCAGCACTGACATCACCTCGTCGGCAGCCATGTTGTCAGCGGTGGAATCACAGGCCTACATGTGATGTATTATACATTAAAGCCACACTCCGCTTCCAGACATGACAGCACAGAGGGATTCTGGGTAATGAGGTAGACCCCCACACAGGGACAGAGGGCTGGTGTGCGAGTGGCGCCAGCTTAGCATCTCGCCGCTATCCACGCCTGCGCTAGGAGCCGTAGAACCACCGCGTGCAGATGAAACGCTTATTATGGGATGCATTGAAATCATGTGTTGCTTCTAAGAATTACACCCAGGTTGGGGAGAAGGTACAGCTCAACTAACCTACTCCTACCTCCTATTGTTCACTTAAAGGGGAACGTTGTCGCTTGTCAACTGGCTTTGTATCATTTCAATGTGGGTAGTTTATGCAAATGAACAATGTTTACCTTTCCTCCATGTTGCCTGCACCCACATCTCCCCGATACTTGTCTGCCATCTTACCCCAACTCTGTCATTAAATCCATCAAATTACAGAGCTGGGGTAAGATTTTGCATCTGTGCTGAGCTGCGCCCCAGAGACACAGAGATTGTCAGCAACAACTGCAGGCGTTTTTCACACTTCATCACTAATGCAGACAGATAGAGATAAGGTTGAAGAGTGGCAAGGTTATCCTTTAAGGTTCACGATGAGTGCTTGACATAGACAAGGTCCTAATCCTAGCCCAACTTAACGCAACTCTTGGCTCTTTGAAATGATCCATACTATTCTCATGTTTATAATGTGAAAGTCAAATCGACTCATGTGTCAGTGCTCTAAATGTGTCTCTTACTGAAACATGCAACATCAAACGAGCGAATCAATGATCAAATAAATACACAAACGAAGTCAGGAACTGACGTACCGGAGTCTGTGGGCAGGTAGAAGACCAGGCCGGTCAGGAAGGAGAACAGCATGCAGGGGATAATGACGTTGACGATGAAGTAGAGAGGCAGGCGCAGCATGAGGAAGTGATAGGTGATGTCCAGGTAGGGCGTGTCGGGGCAGCAGGCGTAGTACACCCAGTGTTTCCAGCTGCGATAGTCTTTCATCACCCACTCACCGCTCTCCATGAAGTTACTGAGGTCTGGCCGGTCGCTGTCCTACACAATGGCAGCACGGGCGAGACGTCAGGGCGCTAACACTCTAAAGCTTATTTACTGTTTAGTTGTTTAGGAGATGCTTTTATCCTCAGTGCCAAACAGTGAATTATTCTTTAGATACATGTCCTTAAGGAGCAGGTAGGTGGTTAGGGCATCTTGCTCAAGGATGCTTACTGGTAGACTGCAGACAATGAGGTTTGAACCCAGAACCGTTCAGCTGGGAGTCAAATACAGAATCCACAAGACTATCGTGCACCTTATATCCATACATTTGTTCACCTTTAGATATTTCATATCCATATAGATTTGGGGTCATGTTCTTATAAAAGCAGTGTATTAAGTGTGTATAATATAATCAAATGTCTTAAGTAATATGGAGCGAATGGTGATTGGTTACTGGGTTGATGACCACCAGGGTTCCATCGTTGGTCCAGGTTCCCAGCTTCATGCTGCAGTTCTGGAGGTCAAAGGGAAAATGCAGCACGATGATCTCGCAGTAGCTCTTAAAGATGGCAGGCGGGTTCCACGTGATCATGCCCGTGTACTCCAGCAGCACTTTGGTCTCGTGAACGATGGCAAAGTCGCCGTCAGCACTGTGGGCACAGATAAACAAGGACAGAGTCAACACGGGGAGGGGGGATGTTAACAGAGGGGGACAGCCGAGGAGCCCGGGGCCCTGCCATGTCTCACACGGCCCGACCAGCCAACCAGAGCGCAGCGTGGCACAGGTTGTCGTGGAAGCAGAGCTGGTTGTTATGGAGAGAGAGAAAAAAAGCCAGCAGCATGTCAGAGGCAGCATATGGTGTGACGGGAACGTGCGATACAGAGGCCAGATATAGCCTGATGCAATCTGAGCTCTCCCACTTGGCTTAGCGGCGCACAGGGGGGGGTGATCTGCGTGAACATCCCAGGAAATACGTTTTCATCGTGTCTCTCGGTTTGTACTATAGCCGTTTATAAGATGAAAATATCTACATAAAAAGGGAGATAAGGGAGAATTAAATATGAAATAATCTGAAGTCTGACTATAAAATAAAAACCGTACTTGTTGTATAGAACCAGGTCAGGCCTCCAGATATCAGTGGAAGGAACCCGGATCTTCTTTATTCCCCCATAGTCGTCTGGGTTCCACTCCAGGTTCACGTCTTTCCATTGCTGAGTGACGGGCAGGAGATGAGACGCTGTCAGAAATAACTAGGGGGGATTTGCATATGGATGCGCATATTTTGTAATATTAATTTCCTAAAGTAACCGAAAGGCTTGTGTTTTGAATTTTTAAAACGTTGAAGCGCAAATTCAATTAAAAAGAAAGTCTAATCAAAAATCACTTATCAACCCCTGAATAATATTCCCTTTCTTTGAAATCATAAAGGAAACATCTTTTTCTCAACACAAAATAAAAATCAATAAATCAAAATCAAAACAAAGCAGACCTGTTTCAACCGCACGTTGCTGTTGACAATCTGATTGACCTCATCCTGAAAGTAAAGAAGCAGTAGTTATTATTATTATTATTATTATCATCTCATGTCTTCATCGACGGGGGAACAACAGACAAGTGACTGAATGAATCTGAGCCAAATGAATGACTGAATGAGGAGGACTGTCTCACAACACTGATGAGCTGGATGAGCTGAAGGCCAACGGTGACCACCACCGGGTCTTTGAAATGATGGACCGGGCGGACCACCTTGTTGTAGCCCTTAAACAGGTTCTGAAAGAGTCGGGTTTCATCACTCGAGGCCCAGCTCGTCCCTACAGTATCCAACGACACATACTGTACAGTTTAGTTTGTTCACGCTAGGCTGATGGATTAAAGGCAGTAAGTTTACATTTTTAAGTTAAGTTTAAGGTTTGAGTATATAGTATATTGTTGGGCTAGTCAGAAAGGCATCTTACGAGCAGACACAAACAACTCACGCTGTATTTATGATGTGAGGTATGCGTGCTGAAGTCCACCCTCAAGTTCAAGTCTATTTTTAAGTCTGATCCTAAAGACTAAACTATTTTCTTCTGTGATATAATGCTAACGTGCAGTTCTTCACTACATAGTCAAGTGTTAGACGATATCTGGTTTCATTTTCAACCTGACCTTGGAACTACAGGCCATTTGGCAACATTAGTCGAATGATAAAGCGTAAACAAACGTTCACTGTAGAGTATAATTATTTGAAAAAGCACGTGAGCATGTGTTTTCCCCACACATGCCCCTGTCAATCAAACAGCCTGTTTCCTGGACAAGAAGAAAACACTCAATATTCTTCAAATTACTAGCGCATACAATGATTAAAAGAACAGTTATACATAGGATCAATTCACAACAAATGGATTCATGACGTATTAGTATACCTAAATAAGCAGGCCTATAAGTTATGTATTTACTTTAGTCCACACAGTTAACACCCAAAGGTTACCCGGTTTGAATATGGTGGCTGTTCCCCTTACCTGCTAAGAACAGGAGATGGAGAAGGACAGAGAAGCACACCATTTCCTCGTAGCCTCGCTGTCGTCTCACAACCTACACTGACCACCGGAACGTTCTCGCAGTACGCCTCCTCGGTGACCAGTGGATGCCTGCTCAAATTGTTTGCTACACTCACTCGGAATTTGAACCACTGCCAATGCATGTCATTTGACAACCTCCCATTCCCGAGCATCTGTTAAACTACCAACTGGTGCCAGAGTGATAAAATGTCCCATAAGCAAGAGAGCTTATGGGATACGAACGTTTAGCTGCTTCGGAAAGGACGTGCGTCTATAGGCCTGCGGTTGTTCAATCAAGAAGAGATGTTATGTTCATTTTACTATAATGTTTATTTATGGCGTAGCACATGAAACAACTGATTAGTGGGTTTTCACATGCAGAATGAACCCTTTAATGATCTATCCTGAAAACATCATTTCGAAAATAAATCACAACCCAAAAATAAATATATTATATTGCAGTAATCAACGATGCCTTCATGTACTGTTAAAAGCATTGAGGGTATATAAAGCTGCAACAATTGGGGCTCAACTCAATGAAATATTAAGCCACTGAAACATGAATTAACGCTGAAACACTACCTATGCCCTATACTCTCTCTCTCTCTCTCTCTCTCTCTCTCTCTCTCTCTCTCTCTGTACACCTGCTCTAGGCTGCAGTGGGCTGGCCAGGGATTGGTCGACTCCATCTTCTCGCAGTCACTCAGCCACCAGCCTCATCCATCTCACTTAACCACTAATCACCATTCTGGCCAAGCCTGAATTAAGAGCGATTCCTTTCAAACCCTTCAATTTCCCCCCCAACTGACCCTCCCTGACCCCGCCCCCACTGTAGCCAAACCACAGCCTCCCTCCTCCTCATCCAGACCACCTGAACTGAGGTGACCCAGGAGGCTGCAATTCATACGTCCTCCTCTGTCATATACCAGCAAACACTGAACCTATCAATTTAGCCCCCCCCCCATTATCTCCCCATATTAATGAACCAGCTTTTCATCATCTGGGGTTCCCATGGTGCTGGCATGTTGTATGTGACCTATATTTTAAATCTCTTCTTTGATACAAAGAGTAATTGAACTGAAATATGTATAACAGGCAGACTGTGGTGGGGGATGAACATTTGGCAACATGCAGGGTGTGTCTTTTTGAAGATGGGGATTATGCTGAACCAATGAGGCTTAGGGCTGGCATGAGAAAGAGATTATTATTATTATTATCGTTGCATGTTGACGTTATAAATGTATATTGAAGATAGGGTCATACTGAAAAAAAGGTACTAACATTTAACAGAGATGTAGGGAGATCTACTATATACCCCAAATATGTCAGTTTCTGTTAGATGCAAATGCTTAAGAAGCACCATGCAAATGTATATTACAACATTTATTCATTTATTTATGTTTTGAAGTAGGTGTTATTTTTTCTTCTAAACAATATTACAGCCAGAAAACAATCACACACTTTGTATATTATACTGAACAAATGTCCACTTCATATCAGTAAACTGTTCTGTTTGGTATTTTTCAAAATGAATTGAAATTGAAATATAGGTCAACCCCCTGCTAGGGCAACTCAGAACTGTCCAATGATCACAAAGGTCAGCAGCTATTTCATGGATCATTCTAGAACCATTACGTTAATGTGAACGGAACCACAGTATTACGGACACTATATATGGAAAACATTACTGAGATGAGATCTCTGCTATGAAGCCATGATAAGCATCTCTTGGGGTTTTTATCTGCGACCGCCTTATATATACAGTACATAGATGAATTTGACTAATGATTGATTATTCTGCTCTGAAAGCTGGATGGTTATGGAAAAAAAATCTAATATGTCTGCACAATCAACAACGACAGGTTTGAATTTGACTTCCATTAGATAAGGATGAAATGAAAAAAGGGCGAGAGACGCTCTCTTCTTGCTGATGGACGACGACGCGAGTCTCAAACAATATTTGTGACAGCAGAAGACCATGTTATGAGATAAAATTGCACGGTTGAAATAATTGAATCTAAATGTACCTGCATGTCCAGCATCATATTCAATGGAGCAACAGATGACTAAATATAACAAAGATACTAATGCAGTCTCCCATTGATGTTTTGAACTGCATACAGGAAGCCAATTTGACATTTTTACAGTCTTTGTTTCTGTAACCAAAACAGGGGCGAACACTTTGATCTGAGCCAGTAAGGCGTTTCTAGAAATCACACAGGGAGGCGTTGCTTGTGGGTAATTAAAACTCAAATATCTCCCGCGTGACATCGTTTGCATATACATCCAGCAATTAAAAATGTGTGCCGGATGCAGAGGGCCGGGGGCCCGAGGTATTGTGGGTTCTGTTCCAATCTCACGATTCATCTGTTTGATTGATGGCTTTTCGGAGGGGGTTACATCCCATCCAGGCACAGCGTTTCACTGTGAATATGCAGACCCCAAAGATGAAGTGTCTGAAGTCTCAACAAGGATAGCACGTCTGTGCCTTAAATGAATGTTTCCTGCATTAAAATTCACAGGTGTACATGATGTGATGTTTATTGATTGAGCATGGATTTGATAGGTTGTTAAAATGACTCTCACTTCATGAAACGTATCAGAGCCAGGTTTAATAAATTAAATCCGTCATGCACATGTTATATACAAAATCATGACAGTAGAAAACATTAATCACAGAAACGCTGTTTTAAGACGAGAAATAGTCAGGCAAATGTAACAAAGCACACATTGATATCGTTTTTCCAGGTTTGAAAGGAAAGGCTTGAAAAAGTACAAACTGCATTGTAAACAAACAGATTTCAAGAGTAAAAAAACAACAATTAAAAAGTCCCCCGCCTGCCCAAAAATAAGCAGCTTTTTAATATCCAGCCAATTAATGTTTCACAGAAATAACTGCATAACAGGGAGCTAGGATTATGGACTATAACTACAACGACACCCAAATAAACCAAAACAAAGGGACAATATCTACCAATATAAACACATGCTGGGCAACGACTACAAACTGTTAAAAATAGAAAAAAGGACCACGCACCATGCATGCTGGTCCGGCCGCCACTTAAAAATCCCCCGACAAAAATGGGGAGACATACGTAATTACAAGGGTGCACAGCCTGCACCCAAAACACTGGGATCAGCACTGCTTCCATACACCAGCCACTGAAGAACGAAACGTATTAGATCATCGTACCGAGGTTCATTCAAGTCTTTACAGTGGAAGGAAGGAACGGTTAGAGTTACTGTGCTAAAAAAAACACGCCAAGAACCGTCCGTCTTCCTGATGACACGTGTTTTTGTTCAGAAGAGCACATCTTCGTTTTTAATGAGCACCTCCACCACCTGTCTCTGGTACCGGATGTCGTTGAGGGCCGCCAGGGCGTCCATGTCCGGCGCCTGCATCAGGGTCGGCCCGAAAATGATGGCGAGGTTTTCGGCATTCATCAGGTTGTCCTTCTCGTTAAGGGTGACCCTGTAGAAGGTATAAAGACGCCCATTTTAGCAACATTACTGAGTCTGTGTATCAATTTGTTTGTTTGAGTTTGCAGCAGGGCTGAGACCAAGACCGCGAAAATATTCTAGATTCTAGTCCAAGACCATGTGGCTATCATTATATTGATTGCCTAAAATAGAAAAGGAAGGTTTCTGAAGGCATATTTCAACAAGATTAATAGTAGGCAGCTTGTTTATGGTCATAACATAGTTGCACCACTACTGGAATTGCATGCATCTATAAAAGTAGAGAAAACAATATGTAGCTATGCAAGCTTAACACGGCTTTCATCTTCCGAGAACAATTCATCCGAGACTGTTCAAGACAGAGTCAAATTCACTCCAAGACGAGACAGAGCCCATCAAAAATCGGTCTCAAGAGCAAGATCGGACTCGAGTACTACAGCCCTGGTTTGCAGCAGGACGGGTGCCATACCGTTTTAAGTGTGCCATGAGGTACTGAAGCGTTTCGCTGTGTGACGGGGCAAGCAGGGAGATCGCCTCACGGAACGCCTCCAGTTTCTTTTCTGGTTCATCGATCTCTGGCAAAAAAGGAACAACATCGCCATTTGAACAAAAGCTATGGAATGGAATGGAATATCTCCATTTATTTCATAAAGGGAGCTAGACTGGAAACGCCACACATCATTAAAGCTAAACACAACATTCTTCACTACTAATGCTACCAAAGCTTCCATCACAAGCGTCCAAACCTCATCTGCTGCTACATAAAGACCAGACCAGACATAGACAACTGCCTTTAGTATAGTATAGTATTACAGCACAGTATAGTACTGTATCTTTTAGTATCTTCTAGCGCAGCAATGTACAGTACAGTACACTTGCATATTATAGCATAGTGCGGTAGTAGGAGAATCTAAGAATAGCCTAGCAGGTATTCTTAAACACCCGTGTCGGCGTCTATGAGGAGTATTTTGGGAGCTGTGTGATAACTGGTGTTGAACAGGCGGTGGCTAAGTACCGCGCTGCAGGATAGTTACAGACGACTTCCTCCCAGGAGCAGTCTGACCTAGCAACCTTCCAGCTAGTCTGAGCTCCACGTGAATCATTGAATTAATAGTTGCTGAAGCAGCACGTTTACCCCACAGATATGAGTGCATCTCTTTATTAATTGCTGGCCATTGTTGTTGTTGTTATATAAGGTGGACTGATGGATGAGGATACGTCTACCACTGGCTACGTGGGACTTACTCGCAGCCTCAATGAAGCGTGGGTAAGCGTCGTAAGAAATTATGGGAACGGGCAAATCCCTGAGGTACAGCTTCAGAGCCCCCGTGATGATATTAATGTCTTCATAGGCATTCACAGAAATGTCTGTCTTCTCCCCGTCTGTGGAACGGAATTAGATGAAACAAAGGAGAGAGAGAGAGAAAGAGAGAGAGAGAAAGAGGCAGAAATGAGCTTAGCAGAGAAACCACCTACGTCAGCACAGCGACGGAGGAATAAAGAGATTGCGCTTCTGCCCGGGAGGAGGAGGAGGAGGAGGAGAGGAAAATAACTCTGAGCCACTCTCTGCTCTTTCTGAATATAAAGTGGCTGCTATCACTCTCTCTGCCTGCGTTTTTGTGGCTCTCCCCCAGACATAGGCAGCGGTACGGAGAGCGCTGGCCTACGAGGATGGAACATCACAGAGCTTTGAGCTAGAATGACTGACTCTGTCACGGTTGATCCTCCCCCACACAACTGCTCTCACCCTGGAATTGGCTGTTCTATTTTCCAAAGGTTCGCCTTGAAGTAGCTAAGAGTCAACCGACCAATTTTTCGGTTCCTCTCCGCCACTGTAGGCGCTGTTGCAGTGCTTAATGAAATTAGGGGGTGGTTTTCTGCCTTGTGGAGCACTCTCCTCTCCTCTCCCTCCCCCTGATCCATCCCCAGCGGGTGCCATGATGCTGGGGCCGTGGGCTCCCAGATGGACGCTAATCCTCCACAAATATGTCACTTTCTGCTTAATCCAAGATGTTCTTCTCGCCCTTATGGCTCTTATGTAAGCACGCAACCGCATCCCCCCCGGTGGCCGTCACGTCGCTCGCAGACGCCATGACAGCGATCGGTGGGATAGCAGCCGCTGTGTCACCGAGAGGAGGACCCAGACAAATAATCCATAATATAAATGACATGTCAGCAGGGATACCTTTGTCAAACGCCATCTTGACCTCCTCCACAGAGTCGCTGAAGCCTGATATTCTGTAGAGGCCCTCGGACTTCAAACCTGGTGATGGCAGAAGCGATCACATTCAGGAGGCGTTAGCAGCAATACTACACCAAGACTCTTGTTGGTATTATTTGACAATTCGGGAAACGCCCTTGAAAAGCTTTTGAACATGCAGGAGTAAATGAGTGGCGAGACACAACATCACGGAGGAGAACAATATGGACAAAATCATTTTCCGCATCACTGGGCTAAGTAATAAAGACATAAATCAAAAGTGGAATTAGTTGTAGACGTGTGTTAGAGGGCAGACAATGAGAACGCCAAAAGCCCCCTGCATAGCTGAGTGAGTTCACTGAACAGGAAACAGGAGTCTATTTCTAATTACGCATGTACAATTACCGATGCTATGGCTGGACCTTTCAACCATAACACCATGAAAACATAACAACAGGTCCTTCAATTTGATTTATACATCAATAACATATTTTCTAATTTACAAGCAAACAAAGGAGTGAACGGATTGATGGACTGATTGAACGTTAAATACTAGAAACACTCCAGACGGCCGTGGGGGCGGCCATGTTGTGAACAAACTGACCTCTGGACTCGATCTCCCGTACGCACATGTCCACCACCATGGGGCGCGCAGTGTTGTGGGCCTTCACCAGCGTGGTGAGGTCACAGCTGTAGACTTTACGCACGTGTTTCAGGTTCGGCTTGCAGTCATCGGGCACCGAGGCGGAGCACTGTTTGTGCACATTTAAACCGCAGTCTGTGAACACAGAGAGAGAGGGGGGGAAACGGTGAGGACGAAGGGTGCAATCAGACAGAAGACCAGGAGTGGAAGATTTTGTATTTATTCATGCTTATTAAATGAACCGGTTATTAAATTAATTTGAGTCCTATTTAGGCGCGTTTGAATGTGTAATTGTGCGTGCTATGGGCTAAATCCCTTCCCTCAATATGTGCTCTGAGAATGTCAGTGGAACACAGGGGAACTGTCCAATAGCAGCAGAGGACACGCTGTTGGTCAGCGGCCAAGATCGCTGCCGAAGTCACCTTGAGCACCAGAATAGAACCCAGCCCTAGGAATGGTCCCAGTCGGCTTGGGTGTCTCCAGCAACAACACACAACCAAGAGGAGGCAAAGCGACAAAGGGAATCTCATTTCAGGGATTCTGTGCCGATGCTGTTTTGGTTCCGGCCGGTACAAAATACGTCAGATGAACAGAAATTAAATAAATGAATGAAAAATAAAAACCAAAACATACAAAACTCAAAAGAAAATGTTAAAAAAAATGTATTTACTGTTTATTGATGATGCCCACTAAGCGGAGGAGCATTGGTTGGTGTGCGTGTGCGTGTTAACTCTAGCGGGGAAGCCCGAGGCCCGGCTGCTCCGTGGAAGGTTCCACCCTACAGAACCCCACAGCCCACAGACAGCTGCAGCAGACGGGGGGACTGGGCTCTGCTTTCAAACAGAAGCTCTGCGAGGGAATTAGCCGTGCGCTAAAAACAATGTGGCCTGGAGGAGGGACAGCTAGCTTCCTTCTCCTTCTCCTCCTCCTCCTCCTCTCCTCCTCACACACACAACGGGCTGGAAGCAGAGAGCATGGCGCTGCGGGCGACTCCAGACCTAGTTTACGACACTAAGAAATGGGGCAGCTCTTCAGTCCCTGGCTTCTTCTGAGCCTCCTCCCAGCTCAAATGGGGGTTTTTTCTCTCTCAACAAAATGAACACAAAACAAAACGCTCGATTTGAATCCATCTCGTCGGATTTGTGTTCTTCTATTTTTGTCTTGCAAAATATGTTGCTTTTTTTTTTACAAAAACATTTTTACAAAAACGTTTTTTTACAGGGGAAAATGAAGCAAAAGGCAGATATGTTTTTTTGTTTTGCCACATATATTTTGGATGAGCAGGGACCCCTAGAGAAATATATGCTGCCTGCATTTATATGCATTGGCTGGGAAATGTAATTACTTTAAGGGATGATTCTCTTAAGGATATGAGACAGGCGAAGTAATGGAGGAAAGGGGGGTGGGG
>OMKP01022860.1:0-10427 GCA_900302375.1 Bathygadus melanobranchus
AATTATTATGATATAGCTGAACTCTGAAGGGAAGCTGGAGGACTTTCAGTTCCTCGCCGTGGACAACCTAACCTGAATCCCAGAAAGAACATCAGGCAGCATTCCAAATAATGAAGATATATGACCTTCATCTGTAGGGGGGGGGGATGCTCTCCTTCCTGCTACGCTTGATTAAGCTGTTTCTTCTTCTATCAAATGACGGCAGAACCGCTGTCTCCTCTCTCCCCTCTAATTTCATCAGAGATCCGACAAATGGCGCCGTGACCTGCATCATATTGCGCAGGGTTGAACGGAACATAAACAGGCCTTTTCTCCATCTAGACGCGATTGGACACCCTCGCACTCATTTGCGGTGCACATATCAGATCAGTCATGTCGGATTTGATATGTGAAGAGAGATAATTCATTTGCCTCCCCGCTCTCCCAGGTTATTTGGTTAGCATGAGCCGTGAGAAAACGCTAGCACGATTAATGGTCTTTTAAGGGGTATGAGGGCGCAATACACATTCAAGGCCTTCTGTCCTGGAATAAATTCATCTGATATCTGTGTTTATGTAAATGCGGACATGAATGAAGATTGAAGATAATGGCGATATGATGATAAGATATGATGTGATTTTGTTTTAATATATACACTGTATATTTTCGAACTTATCCTTTTTTAACATTTTAAGAATCGCTTGCTGCCGAATTGGTTTCTACAGTTAATAACAAAACGACAATGAGAGGCATTACTTCATGGAATGGCCTGTCTAGACGTCGGCCTGTGTCTGTTAAATAAATGAATACAATATACAGTATTTCCAAAGCTGCTTGCCTTTATGCTCATGTATCTCCCGCGCGGTGACCTTTGGTTCAGGATATATCGCCGGTAATGGTTTCATTTCACGCCGCAGGTTGGCAGTTTAGCTAGCCATAGAGGCTAATGATGCATGTTTCTCAATTAGCCACGCTACGGTGGCCCCAAACTATGAGCCATCAACAACAATAACCAAACACTACACAAAAGGTCACGTCCGGCCCTATGTGTTGAACTGGTCACGTGCGTCTCCTATGTTTGTATGAATGAGAGATGATGTGTTTGCATTCCCAGAAACAGAAACACAGAGAGAGAGAGAGATCATTGAAATTGGTGCATATTCTTTGCTATTAGCGTACGATATTACTTTTCAGATTTGCTGATGACAACACATTTAGTGGACTCATTAGCGGCAATTATGAGAAACCATAATAATAGTAACCATAATAATGACATGGCAATCTAGTTTAAATATTAGGGTATCAGGCTAAATGTCAGCTAGATGGAAGTAGGAAGCTGTTAAATGACTGTACGGATAATGTGTTCAGACACTCTTTCATAACTCGGGAGTTTCGTGGTTATTGTATAAAGTGGAGATTGATTTCATTCCAGAGATGATTCAAAGATGATGCGATTTCTCAAGGAAATAAATCAAGTTTGTGTCTGTTGATTTGAGATATATTTGTGCTACATAAGACAACCAAAAGGTAGTTGGAAGTGGTTGTACTGTGTCTTAAAAAATAGAATTTAAACTGTATAGTAATAACAGTATTAAGGGTGGATTCTTCTACAATTCTTTTGAATTACTGTCTGTGATGAAATCCAATGCAATGGTAAACACCTTACGTTTATATATATATATATATATATATATTAAAATAGATGCTGACAATAATACAATAAGGACAGGAATCGGCAGGGAGCTCACGATACAATATTACGACGATCGTTGAGTGCCGATACAATATGTATTACCATTCTGTAGAAATTGCAATACGATATTATCGATACATTTCTTTTTTAGATTTTATCTTTTGTGTGGTTTAACATATGGGTTAAACGTCGGGGTTCGGCAGAGTCCACCATTGTTTTTTTGATGTGAAAGTGGCTGAACAGAACAGCACCTCGGTGAATACACTATAGCGCCCCCTGTAGGACGGTGAACAGTCGAAGGTCGACTGTTGAGGCAACCCGATCATACAAGTATTGCAGAAGCAGAGAATCTCGATACTCACATGAAGCTATTTTTTCCCCTACCCCTATAATAAAATGTCAGTTGGGATGTCTGTCTGTCTGTCTGTCTGTCTGTCCGCCTGGCCGCCTGGCCGCCTGGCCGCCTGGCCGCTGATCGGTTGGTCGATCCATGTATTATATTTAGTGAAATATTTTTGACAGTCCAATCCATCAAACCCCTTCTCCCTCAAAGTCTTATAAACGTTCACACCGGACACGATGACACGATGACGGAAGGAAGTCTGACGTCAGGCGACTTCATGGTAGATGACTTTAATATCTGTCGCCGTGGACACAGAAGACACACACGCTAGGATCGCTCAATAGCCAATGAACGAAGCCGCGGGCCACTAAACCAATATGGCGCGCTACAACCGAATGGATGTGCTCCACGGACGTCCTGTCTGTCCTGATGTAATTTAATCCAGCCCTCAGGACAGGCATCTCTCAACAGAGACAGAAAAAATAAAATAAAATATTGAGACCGAGGTAGTGGATGAATTGTGTAACCTTTCGCTAACCCCCATCTGGGCCACAAATCGTGAGACCTTTTTTTTCACTCCTTATCTCATTTGGCATGGGCTGCGAATGCAAATAGGCTCCAAAGTCCAAGACAAACATAGTTACTTGTGACCAGACAAATGAGCAAGCATCTGCTTGTTAAGAACCTTCAAAATGAAACGCCCGCTCTTCATGTGTAACAAAAATAAAACGGAGATAGAAAACATTTGTTCTCCAGAGAAACAGAAAACATTTATTCACCAGAGAAACAGAAAACATTTATTCACCAGAGAAACAGAAAACATTTATTCACCAGAGAAACAGAAAACATTTATTCACCATAGAGACGACCGCTGGCTATAGCGGGGGGCTATTGTTTTGCGTGGGTTTATTTAGCTTCAACCCGAGTGTCCTATGGTGAACTGCAGACGAGCAGAGAAACAGGTGAAATGAATAAAAGATAGGAGGACCTTGGCTGGCTGTCACATTAACCGCTTCATAAAAAGGTTTCACTTCAGAAAACAGACCCTGGATGTGTGGACCCCGCGGCTCTCCGCGGCCCCCAGTCCTTGCAGCAATCACCCCGACTCCTCACGCAGTTGGAGAGAGACAGAGAGACAGAGGAAGTAAGAGAGAGAGGAAGCGAGAGAGAGGAGAGAGAGAGAGATACAGACATATAGAGATGTATACCGCGACAAAGCCAGAGATGCAGAGAATGGCAGATCAGGAGAGAGAAGCGGGTAAGGAAAGAGAGACAGAGACAAAGAGAGACAGAGAGACAGACAGAGAGAGTGAGAGAACAAGGAGGTGAAGTACTGCAACGTAAGCTACGGCACTGGGGACTTTTCTCAATGACTGCGTTAAGTAGGACAGTGCTAACTGCTAAAACTGATACGTCTGCATTGGTTGATTGATATTGCAGTAGCTCAAGCAGTGTCTACACACACACACACACACACCAGACTTCCAGTCCAAACGGCTCACATTCTGAGACAACGTATTACTCCACGTCAGGTTCTAACATTACTCCCACGATATCAAATGCCCTGTGCATGATCGGGAATGCTATCGATACGACGCGGCACAATAGCCAGTTGGTATTGTGAGGAAACATCAGGACAAACGATGGCCACGGACTCAAACTCTGCACCCCGGCCGCGTTCTGCAGTAGGAGGGAGGAGGACACACTCGGCTCGATTTCACCGCACAACCTTGCTTTGATAAAAACCTAATTTCCCACGGGCAGCAGGCTTCAGACCGGCCCCTGCCGGACCGCCTTCCCCAGGCCAAGAGGCAGACAAGCTAGCGTCCAGCAGCAGCCTCTGGATGATGAGGACGTATTTTACTGCAGACAGGGTGGCTGTCTTCATGACAGATGGGGCGTTGTGTTGCTCGGCGGTGGGGGGAAGAGAGTTATAACGTTCTAAACGTCTCCTTTCTGACTTCCTCCCAGATTCCATTGCCATTTTAGGAAGGAACATTCCAGCATGGACGAGGAGAGGCGGTGTGAGAAGCTCGACCCGAACGCTGCAACATGAAAGACGGCCGCGATAATCTCTCTCACACCCTTCGTGGACACCAAAAAAAATGAAAGTCTTTGTTTGGTTATTGGGTTACATTTAAGTATAACCCCGCTGCTCCTATGCTGTGCGTGTGGTTAGGGTGTGTGTGTTTGTTTTTATATGCATTTATGTGCGTTTGTGCGCTGACTTACGAATGCAAGTCATGCTCAGTGCCTGGTTTGGGCTTAAAGCGGTGTTTTGTTACAGCAAAGTATATGTCTTCTGACCCTGCAGTGTGCATTTGTATGTGGGTATGTGTGTATGTGTGCAAATGCATATTTGTCCATATATATATATATATATATATATATATATATATATATATATATATATATTTGTATTTGGAGAACCGAGATGTGAGAGACATAAGAAAAGAGAATAACCAAGAATACCTGAGAAAAAATAACATTAAGAGTCTGTTGATGATTATTGTTCTATATTATGATACGATGTACATTCTAAAACGGTGAATCTGCATAAGAAGATCATTGAGGTAAGTTACAAAATGACAACATTTCTTCTCTGCTCGTCTCATACTGGTTCAGCTGGTTCATTCATTGCTCATGATCATTTAGCATCAAAACTGTGAGAAACATGGGTGGCGGGGGGGCCCGAAGGAGAAGGTCGGCAGGCGGAGATGAGGCGAGATCAGACACAATCACCCTCAACCCTCAAAAAGTGCATTGTATCCCAGGCCTTGTGCTATAGAATGCCGCTGGATTCGGACATGCCGATTTTACTGCCAAGTTAAGAAAACACACTAGAGGGTTTAAAATAGGATTACAGCGTCGCCGTTCTTGTCTATAGGTTTCTGAATGGGCACCTTATGAGAGGTGTCTTTATGCAATTGACCTCATTAGGGCCAGTGCCCTCCGTCAGACTAATCACCACAATACGTCTTCTTGATACTCTGTGCAGCCTTAATGCTTGCTTTTTTCTCTCTCCCCCAAAACACATACATTCTGCATTGTGGGGTTCTTTGCAATCATGTCCTACATTCACTATTATCTTATACAAATATGTGAATTATTACCATCTACCTGTTTTGTAACAAACGTTTTTTTTTTCAATAGAAAATGTTCCTTTGTAGTATACTATATTATACTATACTAAAAGCTGTTACAAGTGTTGACCGACTGTTTGTAACACAAAATGATTACGTGTTTGCAGTCCCAAGTTCACATGTTTTCACATCCTTTCCTTTGTGTGTGTTTAAGCAGATTGCAGTGCTGCTTTTGTTTTGAGATGTTCTTTCTTTCCTCAATGAAATCTCCACACACGTTCATCCAAAAGAAAACCAGAAACAAAAACGGAAAACAACAACACAGCCTCTTTTTCTGTATTTTCTTGGGAACAGTGAGACGCACTGTGTGTTTCACTAACATCTGACCTCTGATCTTAAGTGTTTTTAAACCCTTTCATCGACTTCATGTAGTGCAGGAAAAGGGTCCTACATCTGATCTATAGATGGAGGAGCCACCACGATGATGATGATGATGATGATGATAACCAGACTGTCACATTTGCTAGTGTGACAGTCTGGTTTCGTTTTTGTTGACCACTCCCATTTTCTTTCAGTACCTTTGTTTATTATTTGTATTGGTTTTTCTTCCTGCACACTGGGCCCAACTTCGACTCCAGAATACAACATTTCCTGTGAGTTAAAGTTTAGAAGCACAGAGGGGACAAAACAATGTTTTAAAAAAGGTTTTGAATAGGGAAAAGGTACACCAATACCTCAGAGATTGTAACCCAAACCATTCACTATTCATATTCAGTACAATGGTTTCCTGTTGCAGTCTAGGATATATTGCTCTTATAGAACCACATATTGCCTTGTGGCGACTGTGTCAACTGCCAAAATCTAGTTCTTAGACAGCACCCCATAGAACCTCATGATTTTCTTTTGCAGGAGAAGCTGAAGAACTTGCATAGCGTCATGTTTTCAGGCCCGTACTTGTAGTGTTTGATAATATTATGATTTTAGACTTTTTAAATGATTGTTAAGAATAGTCATTATTATGATTGGTATTCTCCTTTCTGTTCTCTTCAGCGTGTGTGTACATGGATGGAATGACATTGGCAAACAAACACCTTGTTAAGCTTTTTAAATCAAAATATTTTGTTGCTGGTTGTTCTTTATCACATTCTTTTACACGTCTATTTTAACGTTGAAGAGGTTTACAGAATAAAAAATAACATACAAAACCACTGGAAAATAAACTAGAGTAAGTTCTACTCCCTCTCTCTCTCTATATATATGTATATATATATATATATATATATATATATATATATATATACTGTATATACTGTATATATATACTGTATATATACATATATACAGTATTTAAGTGGTCTATCAAGAGAGGGGCACATGGGTCATCTAATGTAGCACTCAAAGCTGTGAAGCCTTTAATCTTTAATTATTATTATTATTATTTCAGAACAACATAATAAAATTAATTATTGAATTAAATTGCCAAACTTAATTCAATGAGTTTGAAAAACCCAAAACAAGCTTTGGGTTTCAATTTTTTTTTTCTGTGATGGACGTAGCCTACATCAGAGCACCAGAATGAACTTCTGGCCTATCTGGGTCATGTGGTCAGTTGTATGTACTTGTTGTATGTAAAAACATTTTTTTTCTAGTACAGCTGAATTGGCAGTTCTGGTTGTCAAAAAAAGCTAAATAATTAGTGAATTTGTAAAACATTTGTCATGAAAATGTTGGCTCTATAACGTATGCACTTAACGATGACACGATAGCTACATTTAACTGACTTATAGTATCGCTACTGTTGAATTGATGCAGCTTTTCAAATCAAAGGCCCTTCTGTTCTTTCACAAAATTATACACAATTTCACTGTAAACCTCATTCCACATTTTTTAAAATATGTGAAATGAAAATGGATATCAATGATCATTCAATTCATCCCAAACTCATCCCAAACAGATGTTCAGATGCTAAACAAATCATGCAAGCAGTATTTTAAGGAAGAAGAAGAGTAGTATTCTTATGGCAAACCATCACTGTCCTCCTCTGACCTGTCTTAGGTTTCTGTTTAACAAAACATTTTATGTCTTGGATGGATGACTTCAATCCTAAAATAAACACACACATAATGGGGAAACGTTTACCCAGCTTTCTAGTTAGTCAACAGGAGACTACCTGTCCATGACAGACACACACACACGCGCGCGTGCGCACATGCATGCATGCACGCACACACACACATATATCAATCATTTCTGTAAGATACACTTTTTTGAGGGCTTCTGTACATCTGTCCTGTTTGGACACCTGCCATTGTTAAGCATTTTTTTATTTTTAAACAAAATCAAATATATACTTGGATACTTATATATCCATGTTCTGTTAAGTTCTTGGTTCAACCTCATATTCTGTTAAGATTTGAAATGATTTTGAAATTTCTTTAGAATGAAAACTGTTCATAATTTAACAATGACTATACAATAAACATCTGTTAGTATTTGTAATGTATGTAAAAAAAATATATGATCATATATCCCACTCACTCCCACTTTAGCATATATTTTCAAAAACACTTGTATTTGTGTATTTGTATAATTTCAGTTCTCATGCCAGCAATATAATAATTTCCTTTGATTTATGTAACATTTTATACTCTTAACTCACTGTAATACATTTCTACACTGGTATCTCACTTTGATTTCTGAATAAAACAAACAAACAATCAACCTCAAATGCTCATACAAATTAACATTGTTTTTTATGTTTTTATGTTTCATCCAATCTTTCTGCAAAACTGGTGACGCAACACTTACAGTCAAAATGTGCTGCTAATGACAAATTATTTGTTTGTGTTTTTGGTAATTTGGAATTATTTTGAAACTGCATTAAAACTACTAAATGGTTGCAATTATTTTGTACGTTGTTTGTTTTAAACAATAAAGGCATTATATGGCAACTGTTCACGCTGTCACTGTTTACACTCTTTTTTGCATTTGTACATATTTTTTTCACCAAAACCTCTCTCTCTCTCTCTCTCTCTCTCTCTCTCTCTCTCTCTCTCTCTCTCTCTGTCTCACGTGGTTCTCATGTGGTGTGTAGCCATACAGTATTTCTTATCAACTGTGCATTCTTCTGCATTTCGCCTATAAACGTCATGGCATTTCATATAAAACCATATAATCTTCAGTACCTACGACCCAGCGGTGGAAAACATACATACAGTACGTGACCTATTTTTTATAATGCCATAGCAACACTGATGCGTTCATTGAAGCGTCAAAGCCTCCCTTGGCCCATCATCCCACTTGCTAGTTGGTCTCAGTATGACCTCAATGCAGGGGGATTTTGTTGTTGGTACAGTTATGGTTTTGATTTCAAATATAATCTTATACACACTGTTGGCTCATTAAGAAAGAAATTAATCCATGATAGTCAGCTTTTTTGTATATGACACATTCCTGCCAGGAGCAGTTGCTGTAAGAATGGAATGAATACTGATGTAACCATCTGCAAAATCCAATAGAGGGCGCATCCAACGTACATTATACAAACACATGTATTTCTCATTGTCGCAAGAGTACCTGGCTGACCTGATGTCCATTTCTTTGTAGAAATAACAATTTTGACATTATGTGAAAGACATCTATGTATTGTATTTACTTACTTACTATGTATTTCCATAAAGGGCCACTATTGTACCACCAGGTGTGGGCATGATTAGCCATGATAAGCCATTTCAAAACTGTTATGTGACTAAAATGATCATTGTGACATAGTGACATCACAAGTGGGGGTGCCCAGTCTACCCAGGTGACTGTAGCAACTGGTAGGCTTATCTATCCATCATACATCTGAGGGGACACTCCCAGTTGTGATGTCCCAATGACAATTTTAGAACGGCCCCTATTGAGTATAATGACTAATCATATTCAATAGGGGCCCTTTAAAGGTGCTATTTATAACATTGACAACATTTCACCACTAGATGCCACACTCGCCTTCCATTCCATTCCAGTGGTTGCCAGTTTGTTGTACAACCTGGATGGTTAATGGTTGAGTGGAGTGAGACTCAGACGGACTCAGTCATGTCAAGTGAAGAATCCTTCCTGGTAGAGTAATGAATTCATTTTGCAACATGTAGCAATGCTGTACATTAGCTAGATTTAGGTTACTTTGTGCGGTGGTGTTTCAAGATTCATGTAACATGGTCCAATCTATGGTAATCTTAGTGAAGCCAGGCGCTTCCTGTCAACATTTTTCTGTTTTTCCATGGCAACTACTAAGACTCTTGATCGCTGATGATACCATGTGATACCAATGATTATTGGCTCACAAGCCTTGTTAGAAATATCAGACATCTTACACAGAGACAAAAAAAACATTTTTTTTATGATAATACACAATCATAAATTTTTTTTGTGAAAGCATTACTTTTATTCTGCACCTTTCTAAAAGCTCTGTGGATGTATTATTTAAAAAAAAACATTTGTCTACGTAAAAATGTCATAGGTTTAGGGTTCGTAATGCCACTTTGTACCTCAAGAGTCAACTAGGATTGCAGCATCCAGTCTGCCCTCAGCCCAACATATTTTAACCTCTTGTCAATCGTGTCAAAAGTACACTGAAAAATGTATGGCTCTAAGCTACCTGATCACTTGAAGGCACCATAGCACAGATTCACAGTAAGTTTTGCACTTCAGTGGGGTGATGCGTTTGGGGGTGAGGGGTAACGGGAGGGGTGCTAATTCAGACTTTTTTTCTGACTGATAACCGACACCCAGTAACCGTCATTAACCGTTAACCAATAAGAATAAATGTGCTATCAAAAATGTTTTCATTGTAAAGGAGGGCTGGCCTGAATGCATACTTTCACATCTTAAGCTTGAGACAATAGTTATGTTTCCAAAGGTATATTGGAATAGTTAAAAGCTTAAACCTGTTAAAATCCAACGCTGTCTGAGTTTTATCATGTGCCGACTGGCTCTATGAAGCCTCTATGAGCATGTTCCCCCAGCATTTTTAAATTAAATTACTAAGGCTTTTATTACAACTAACTAATGATATCAGCTATGAAAGTGGAACCCAGGTAACGGAAATGAAAAGAATACAAAAAGCATTTACTGTTACTCAAAAGGACAGAGAATTTACTTTCACGGTTTGATAGCTGTATATATATATCTATATATATCTATGTTTACAAAAAGAATAAAGAAAACGTACATAAAATATGTTATTCCTATACACACATTCCCTTATTCCCAATTTTTGTGAGTAGGCCTCCACAGTCACACAAAGTCTTTGTGATCTTGCTGTCAAAATGTCAAAATTAAACTA
>OMKP01022870.1:0-12037 GCA_900302375.1 Bathygadus melanobranchus
TCCCAATGTCATATGGGCTATTCAGTTGGGTTATTCAGTCTAGGGTTTCAGAGAAGTGTGTACAAACGTCAAGATAATGCAGCACGCGTTGTGTATATTCCTGCTGTTGAGCATCGTTGTAGAGTCCAAGGGGGACACAGAGGCCACGCTGCCGTTAAGTAACATTCCACTGAGTGGAAGAAGTTCCTCTCACTTCTCCGGTCACCTGCTGGTGATCCCCGTTGACGGAAGCCACTGGATTGGCATTAAGGCGATCGCCCAGGAATTGGGTCGCCGTGGCCACAGAGTGACGGTCGTGATTCCAGAGATCAGCATGCGGATGGGTCCGGGTGAACATTACGACACCTTGACATATCCCGTGCCTTACGGGAAGGATGATATCGATGCAGTGATGGCAATACAGGTGGAAATGTTGAGCAGGCCTACAAAATCTTTCATGGAGAGGGTAAACACTCGAATTTCACAAGTCAAGAAAATGGCCGGGTTGTTTCACTCGAATGCAGAAAGCCTACTGTTCAACACCAGCCTGATATCAAAGCTACAGCAACAGGTGACTGTGTGTGTGTGTGAGAGAGAGAGAGAAAGTGTGAGAGAGAGATGTTAACATTGCTTGGAATGACTATATGACAATACTGTATGAAAAATCAACCTTTTCTTGTGAACATTGTTCATTGGCTGCATCATTTGGCAACGTCTCCTAACCATCCTGCAGGGATTCGATGCTGTCTTGACAGACCCTCTGTTACCCACAGGTTCTCTATTAGCGAGAAAACTGGGTGAGTGAACCAACATTGGGTTAAAGGTGTTTCCTTGTACATATGCATCCGTGTGCATACATGTGGATCCGATCTTTGTACTGTATATATCAACTGTCTTGTCCGAAATGACGACCAGAACTCCCCACCATCAATTTGCTGAGAGGGATTCCTTGTGCGATGGACTGGACAGCCATGGCCTGCCCCTCACCTCCCTCCTATGTCCCTCGCTTCTTGACGGGGTTCACCGATCGCATGACCTTCACACAGAGAGTCATTAACACTTTGGTGAGCCTGTCTTTTGTGACCGTTTAGTGTTTTGACTCAGGATATCGCCGCTAACCCTTAATACCGGCGCTTACATGAATACATACAGTATGTCCTCCGCATGCATACACTGTGTGTACTGTATGCTTCGTCCAAATTGACACATGCGAAAAATAAAAACATACACTATTTTAGCAACGACAAATTAAAAGTGCTGGCACAAAAAGTAGGACAGGATACGTTCCAGCTAACAACAGTGCTACTACAAAGTAGTGCACAAGTGATGCGTGCTCAAAGGCTAACACTCCATTACCTTCATATCTTCACCCGTGTATTAGTCTGACAGGTTGTAGGCTGTGAGGATCAGCCTGCCAATTGGCCGACTACTTCAGTCGGAATTCTCCTCCCCTTCTGCTATCTATGGATTGCATTTATGGATTGCTGTCTGTGTGTTACTGTTTCCAAAGTGCCTGTCGCTTCGTGAAGCAACAGTAAAAGTAACCGTGTCACTTAGTCGACATGTGTCTTTTACTGTTTTATGTGGCGTTCTCCTTTGCAGGGATTCAGCCATTTTAATGCCAGGACTCGCCTCCTCACTTGCAAATGCTCCACCGAAACGTTCCCCCGGACAAGACGAATGTGATTGGTTTAAAGAAATACAA
Organism: Bathygadus melanobranchus; assembly: GCA_900302375.1. Taxonomy (NCBI): domain Eukaryota; kingdom Metazoa; phylum Chordata; class Actinopteri; order Gadiformes; family Macrouridae; genus Bathygadus; species Bathygadus melanobranchus. The sequence goes on from OMKP01022870.1 coordinate 1,685, forward strand.
ACAATACTTTCTTCCCCTGTCCCAGAATGATAATGTGTTCAGCCAGACCTTTCTCCAGCACTGCCACAGTGCTAAAACAACGTGTGGAGATAGGTCTGGCTATGCGAGACTACGTGTTAATGTTCTGTGGCAGGTGAGAACTTTGGAGCCAGTGATGTGTCGACTATTTTACTGGCACTTCGACAATATAGCCCAGCGATTCCTGGAAGAGGACGTGGGAGTAGCTGAGGTCCTTTCCGAGTCTGCTATCTGGTTGCAGAGGTAGTGAGTAGTGCAGAGTATGGTCTGTTCATAATGCAAAACACAAAGTGTTCTCTGGTGGAAAGCAAAGTCGTGGGTGTTTTTCCGTACAGGATTGACTTTGTGCTGGAGTTCCCTCGTCCTCTGATGCCCAATATGGTGCTGGTTGGGGGGATCAACTGTGAGGTGAAGAACCCCCTGCCGGAGGTATGACCACAGGGACATGGGCATGTGCATTTGCGTAGCAACATTCAAAATGTCTGTTGCAAAGTGCTTCGCAACGTGATGAAACTTGAGTTTGTTGTGTGCAGGATTTGGCGCCCTGGTTTTCGGGAGAACATGGCTTTATAGTTTTCACCCTTGGCTCCATGATGTCAAATCTGCCAGAAGAGATCACAGCCATCTTCATAGAAGCCTTCAGAAGAATCCCACAAAAGGTAGGAGACTTAATTCCAGGCTGGCTGCAGCCTTCCTACTAAATCCCCCCATGTCTTCTTCGATCTCCATTGTTCCTGCTGTTTCAATAGTCGAATGCTCGACAAGAAGCTGAGAGTGCGGCCTGAGAGTCAACAAGTCACCCGTACAGAACACTACATCCAAGTCAAATAACCATGGACTTAATAAGTTAACCGTAAGTTATTTACGGTTAATAGGTGATATGGCGCTACACAGGGCCGGTTCCTGACAATCTCCCCGAAAATGTGAAGATGATGAAGTGGGTGCCACAGAATGACCTACTAGGTAAAGACTTTGGGGCAGTGGGATTAAAGGCTAACATAGCTAACACATGCCCATGGTTATTGTTAGAGGTTATTACCACCAGTGTAATAGCCCATACATTCCTAAAACGGTTTGCCTTTCAATAATAGCTTGACATCTGAATGTCTTTTGTCACGTCGTACATATGTAATTTGTGTGTTTCTGTCAGCGCACCCTGGAGCCCGTGCTTTCATCACACATAGTGGCTCTCACGGTATATATGAGGGCCTGTGTCACGCGGTTCCCATGGTGATGGTGCCACTGGGAGGGGACCAGCCCGACAACGCCCAGCGCATGGTGTACAGAGGAGCCGGCGTGGTCCTGGACATCACCGCCATTACTGTAGATGACCTCCTGCACGGACTGCACGAGGTCATCAACAACACCAGGTGAGCGGCCAGTGGTTAACGGACCTTGTTAATGAACCATGACTGCAACACACATTCCTGTTTTAGTTTATTCCCAGTGTTGTTTTAGATTAAATTAAAGGTTGATGTCGGTGTCATGCTGTATGTGTATTGCTTGCATGTATGGTTCTGCGTTGGTGATTTTGAGTGTAGCACACCAAAATGACTTCTCGCCCAGACTTTGGCAATCTTTATAATGTGAAGATATTTTCTCAGTAATAAACTTACAGGTGAATCTCCTCAGCAAAGCACAAAAGGTTTTGCGGCAGTCTAGACTAGCGTTCCCCGTTCAGTCATGAAACACATTCAACCCTCAGGGAATGCACAGTATCTGCTGAAACAATTGTGCTGTCCTTGTGTTTTGGCTTCAGTTTTTGATGACTCCTTTGAGATATTTTTAATGTTGATATAACAGCCTGAATGTAGGACTAATCCATCCATACCTTGTGTGTTCAGGTACAAGGAGAGTTTAAAGAAGCTTTCAGATTTCCATAAAGATCGCCCTATGGACCCCCTGGCCCTGTCCGTCTACTGGACAGAATATGTGATGCAACACAAAGGTGCTCGCCATCTCAGGTCCGCTGCCCACGGCCTCAACTGGTTCCAGTACCACAGCTTGGATGTGATTACGCTACTGGCGGCGGTGGTGATGCTTGTCGTCATGGTAACACTGAAATGCATTGCTCTATGCCTTAGGAGAGTGACGAGGAAGAGAAAGCGGGATTGATCAGACGGAAAAACCGCTGTCGGTCAAATTTCAGAGTTGTAAAGAGAGCCGGAGAGCCCAAAAAAAGTCTCCCTCCCTATATTAAGTGTTGCATTTCACACCTGTGATTGACAAGCATGACTTAACTGATGACTTAACAGATTATCTTAACTGCTGATGGCAATTATGTTTACAAATGTTTACTAGCTTGACTAGGTTTGTTCCTTCTTGTCATAAGCCCTGTGTTTATTATATAAATATCAACAAGCTCACTGAACTCACGTAACTACTGGGACAGAAACTTTTTACATTGAACGTTTTTGTAAAATATTGCCATACACCGTAAAGGAAAATTAGTAATTGAATAAAAACATTTAAACACAAACGTGTGCGTGTGTTACACGCAAGCAGAATATTAAATCAGTGCTCACAAAATAGCAGTCTGCAACCATTAGAGGGTAAAGAAAGTGAATTTAATATACAGAAAACATACATTAGCCATTCTAATAAGACACCAGAGATCAGTGGTCGCTCTTCTTCGGTGGGAAAAGCGCATATTCCACAGCCAGAGCCACAGCAAAAGCAGCGAAGCCCCACTTGAATCCTCTCAGCAGCACGTCCGACAGGGGCACCGAACGGGCGAAGCCCCCAGAGTACCTCCAGGCCTCGTTACTGGAGAGAGGAGACCGGGGACGACCAATGATCAGCAACGCTTTGGAAAACCAAGCCTTTGTTGATACATGTCTTTCTATGATCTTGCCTCCATACTGACCGTGCCCAGGGATCTTTCAGGCCTCTGGCAGCGAGCCTCTGCTGGGTGAGCTCCAGGGGAGTCCCCTCGATCTTCCATTGACGCCAGTCCGGCAAGGACATCTTGCTGTGGCCGTGGTCACCTCCCATGCTAATGAATGGTAAATGGATCGCATTTATGTAGCGCTTTTATCCAAAGCTTTACATTACCTCACTTTCACCGATTCATACACGTATTAATACACACATTCATACACAGTCGGCGGTGTCAACCATGCAAGGCAACAACCAGCTCGTCGGGAGCAGTTGGGGTTAGGTGTCTTGCTCAGGGACACCTCGACACTTAGCTGGGGGGCGGGGATCGAACCAGCAACCTTCCGGTTGCCAGACAGGCTCTACCTCCTGAGCTACTGTCCCCCCCTAATGAGCACACATGAAACCTTGATTGTCAACTGTTTTGAAGCAGTGATGTGGAGTGATACATACCCACGGTAACTGACACTACCCAACACTGACAGCCATGCTTGATTCATAACTCATATGTATTTAGTCTTAAGAAGGGACTAGACTACGGGGGCTATCCACAGTGAATATTGCAAGTGAACGTTTATAATTCACAAGATTTAACGATGACGTGCTAAGAGCAATAGCATGATTACGGTGGCTGACTTGTTCTCTTTTGAGTTATTGAGTTATTTACGCAACATGGCGACAATAAGAGGATACACATATATTTGGTGTAAAGCCGTTCGAATAAGTGTAAACCTGGCATTCAATCATAAGTTTTAATCAATTGTTTACCTGGACGATTTGTTGTGACCTCTGCTGTAGAGAATATTTACGACAGTATACGACAACAGATTTTACTTTACGGGAAAAGTACGGCAGGTACGCAGGCCCTAAATACATTTCGCGATTGCATAACATCGTTATTCAAAACGAACGATTCTTTTATTATGGAAGAGACCCCAGTTTAGCTAATTTATTTAGTACCCAACTACACTATGTGTGTTTGTTCATTTGAACTACATTACAAAACACAAATTAAAACAGCAGCTTCCCAGCACATTTCAAAAGTTTAATGAATTTTACTCACAGACTTTATAAAATGATACAAAATGGTAAATGGCGTATTTATATAGCGCTTTTATCCAAAGTGAGTTAGAGGTTGCTTTTCGAGGGCTTTAGAAGGTTGCAGAGAGCGTCCCAGTTCTCCCCCTCTGGGGCGTCTGGCCATGCACTGTGTTCTGGGGGGGGGGCAGGGGAGACAGACAGAGAGAGAACAAGAGGGAGAGAGTGAGTGGTGAGAGAAAGAAACAAGAGAAAGTGTGGGATATAGAGCAAGAGGCAATAGAGAGAGATGCAAAGACACACAAACAGTATTATTTGTCTGCAGTCGGAATGTGTACTTATGCTGAACAGGTACACATAGACAGGTGTGTGTACAGACCAGGTATCTCCCACATTGAGCGGTAGAGGCTTTGGCCTGCGTCCACTCTGAGAGTGTCCCCAGAGATGAAGGAGGCAGCAGGTGACAGGAGGAAGCACACGGCCGGGGAGATCTGAGTAGTGAATACACGACAATTAATGTCACAGCACCAGAGACAAGCAGTGAAGTACAATATATATCTTCAATATATATCTTACAATATATATCTTACAATATATATCTTACAATATATATCTTCAATATATCGGCAAAGACTTTTCACTATTAACTCGGTGTGCTTACAAAGTTTAACATTTACATTTAGGGCATTTGGCAGACACGTTTATCCCAAGCGACTTACAAAGTGTATTATGTTCATCAGAATCTGAAGGCGTTTTATTCCCAGGTAAGTTTGCATACGCTAGGAATTTGTTCTGGAATGTTGGTGCAATTAATAGATACAACATAAAATGGTACAGGATATTAGATAAATACACAAACATCAATGTATAATTATAGAGAGGTTCGGTACACACCTCCTCTGGCACTCCAAGCCGCTTTGCAGGGATGAAGGGTACAGACATCTTAAAAATACTTGGTCCATATTCCTTGTAGTTCTCCATCGCCGTCTTGGAAAATATGGTCCCCTACATCCCAATATATAGAAGGAGGTGACATGACAGGTTTGGCAGATCAGTCCGACCATTAATAAACAAGGTGTTTCATTATAAGTTACTGAGCGTGTGAGTGTTTTCAATCCAAACGCTGTCACGGACGTGTCGTGACCACATGGGGTAGGATAGTGTAGTGGCTGGGGTATTGGACTCCCAGCCAAAAGGTACTTTTGATGCTGCATAACGACGTGCCTGAATTAAAGGTGCGGTAGGTGAGAAGGGTTAAAACAACCAAAAAAAGTCCCCTCCCTCGCTAGGTTTCTCCGCCATTGCGAAGTGTTGCACTCATGCACCTGTGATTGACAGGCAAGATGACTAGGTCATTACTAACAAAATAATAGCTCTTAAATCTTACCCACAGCACCTATTAAAGTAATCTATGAGACGTTTATGTCCACAGCGTCTGCTAAACAACAGTACACATGCCCACAATACGTACTGGTGCCACAGCGTTGACCCTGACCCCTGAGTGCGCCCACTCGATGGCCAGGCTCTTCGTGAGGTTGTCCACAGCTGCCCGCGCCGCCCCTGTGTGACTGACCGGCCAGGAGTAGGGACACAGAATGAGGACCTGAGAGGGGCACGTGGGTGTTGTTGTGAATTGAGCGACCAGTGTGTGTGTCGCTTACGCCATGCCAGGGAAGCCCTTCCACATGTCAGCGATGATGTTGACGATCGCCCCTCCGTGGTCTTTCATCCAGGCCATGTACACTGTGGAGACAATATGGTCAAATCTATCTGCCATTGGGAGGTGACAGGTGTTCATTTTGGATCCTGCAACTACACTGTCTGTCTATCTCTCACACCTTCTTTGCAGCAGTGGAAGGTCCCGGTCAGGTTAGTATCTATGACGGCCTTCCATCCCTTGGCGGACATGGTTTCCACTGGGCTGCTAAACTGCCCGCCTCCGTTGTTTACAAGAAAGTCAATCCTCCCATGCTGCTTCAGTACCGCAGACACCAGCGACTTAACCTACCAGACACAACACAGCGAGACAAAGGAGCCCTTTGAACCGTGTTACTTTAAACCGTGTGTTGTGGTGGAGTGGCGGTGTCTCTCTACCTCATCCTCGTTACGTATGTTGCACGGTATGGCAGTGACCGAAGCAGGACTCTGGGTCGGGATGTTTTTCTTCAGTTCCTCGGCTGCTGCCTCCAGCCGCTCCACCTTTCTACTAGAGATGACCACATTACAGCCTGCATGCACGCACGCACACGCACGCACACGCACGCAGTTAATGAAGTGACTGAATCGCATACTCATTGATTTGTATCTAGACCAAAGTTCACTGGAATCTAGTTGCGATCCTGAGCATTTTCAATCACAGCTGTTGTCCCGTAAATTAAACTCAAAGCTTTGCATCCCGTCACCGCTTCGCTTACCAAGCTGCAGCAGTTCAGTTGTGATCGCTTTCCCGATACCGGTCCCTCCGCCTGTAACGATTGCAACTTTATGGTTAAATAGCCCGGTCCTAAAAACACTGGACGCAGCCATGTTTGTGGTAATACTGAAGTGAAGTGACAGTTCAAAGCTGAAAGGGGGATAAACGCCATCTACTGGATAGAAAATAAAATAAAAATCCTCTAAGAATATCTGGTTCTCAACTTTAGTATTTTTAGTATTTACCCTGAGTGCTAAATTGATTATCTATGATTATTGATGTATCTTAGATTTCGAATTAGAAGCGTTGCTGTTTTTTTGGGTTTGTTTTTTTTTTACAGTAAAATCGTCTTGTTGTCCACTGCAGTGGACAAGTTGTAAAATCTAAAATAAAAATATTTGTGAAATTCTAAATTGTGATGTTTTAACTCTAAAGAGGCAATTTTTTTCCTTGGTTCTCAGGAGGCTAAGCTCTTAGCAGAAGCATTGTAAAGTAGTCTGGATCACAGTTCACTGTCTCATAAAACTACCTGACAGACATAAAATCCTATTTTTGGGGCAGGGCTACCTTGTAAACACCAATTCAATTTTAATAAACAAGAGGTACAGGTGTGCAGCACATCCATATATGTATGCATGCAATATGTGTTTTACCTTGAGGGAGATGTTTAATGTAAGCCTAAAAAGTGTTTGATTCTGTTTAAAAGCCTCAAACCAGCTAGTCCATGAGGCAGTGTAGATTGCTTCTAAATTAAGAACAATTTAATTGAAGACTTTACTTCACCTAACGACCCCTCGTCATCGGTATTTCCACTGCGGTACTTCTAACTCAACAATTGAGAGATTTCAGTTGAAGCCATTAGCAGTACGAGACATTGATCCCAACACGGCATTGCAGACTTCTATAACATGATTGATGAATAATGAATCACAGAAAAAGGACTCCGCTCCAGATTGCTTTATTTGAAGATGTTGCTGCATTATCCAGGACGGACACACCATACAAAAGTCCACAATCCACCAGCGATGTTCACTGGTTTATTGGTCCTTCAACTCTTTCAGTCTCCTGATGGCGGACTTCACCGTGACGGCAGAAGTCGTGCTGAGGGAACAATAAAAACTAAATGAGTGAATAGGATTGACACGAGTTGCAATGGTAAACCTGTATTAACTTTTAATAACTAACTTTTCTGTACCACAAAGCTTCTCAAGAATAAAACCACAGAATTTCTCTAGTTTAATTCTTGTGCACTATTGATCAACAGCAAGACACCACGTTGCTTGAAGGCAATCTCACAACCCTGCACCTCAACAAATGGTGTTCCACCACCCAGAATGACAAACATACATGAACAAGCATTACCACTGTACGATAAAGACCAGACCTCCACAACTCCATAGAACAGACCAGAACATAGTTATAAGTCAGTGACTTGCTGTTTAGTTTACATAGTCTTACATGACTTTAGAGAGGACAGTCACGACCATCTGCCAAATGCCTATATCTGCAGCATTCATTCATCAATTGGAACCAAACTGCACAATCCTTCACTAGTAACCTGAATTACTAGACTTACCACTAGTCACAAGTTAACTGTGCCAACTACAGGTTTCCACAGCAGCGCTATACATCTTCTAAAAAGATCTATAAAGTGATCGGAGCTTAACAGTTCAAACATGTACATTAGTTCGAAGCATTTGGTCACTCAAACAACCAATCCTGTCATTTAATAGACACACTAAGAGCTACTGGGTGAGCTACTTGGTGACCAATACTTACTTATACGTCCAGGCTCCTCCAGCCACGGTCTTCATGCATGATCCGCAGTGCCAGATACCGACTGCCCTCCTCTTCATCTTGGTCTGTAAAAACAGCAGGCCACTTACTTTTCTACTGTATGCTAGTTTGACATTCACGTTAGTGAAACGCATTGCATGCGTCGAGGAGCGTTAACCATCGTTGGATAGTTCCTCTACTCAACACACCTTGCCGCAGAAAGAGCAGGTATATTTGGCGTGCTGACTGATCTCAATCTTCTTCACCATCTTCCTCAGCGACGCGCCATAACGCGTGCCGTATTTACCAACGATCCCCACCTTCTTGGTGCGCTTTGCCTGAAGAAGACATGGAAACACAAGTCAGGATACCCTTTACGCACTTTACGGGTTTCTTAAGGCAATTGCTAGCAATACATGCGCATACTACCGGCAAGTCAGCATCCAAGGACGGTGACAAACTAATGAATGACAATATGACCAAAGTTGGCAATAAAGAATTGTCCGCTACATGGTCACATTGATCTATATAGTTAAAAAAGTTGTTTAAAAATCGGCGGCAACATGCTAACACTGGTAGCCTCGGATAGTTTGGGCCTGGCTAGCTCAGTGCTGTAGGGAGCCATTGCTAGCTGAGTGGAAAATTACTTTTCTCAGCTCTACAATCAAAATCAACACAAATTGCACTGGGGGCCAGTGAAAACTGACTATAGGAGGCCTTAGAATATGTGTGCGTTTCATTTATAGGTCACAATTGGTCAGATTCACATAGATTGTGACAGGACATTCAGGGCTCACCATTGTATCAGTGGAGACGAAGGTCCAAAGAGGGATTGCTTACCGCGCAGGCGCAATTTACCCGGGTTGAAAACACTGCATTGTGGGAGATGGAGTTTCAGTTGCGGTGTATCGGTCAATCGTCAATACGTTTTTCCTCATTGAATGGTCCACCTCAAAACAGCCGCGGTGTCGCTGTAAAGTAAAGGTTTGATTTAAATTAAATACAATTAAATATGTACCAGTGAGCAGAAAGCTTGTAGTCTTCTCGGGTAACCATGGACGCTTCAGCCCTGGACACGCACATGCGCACTCTTCATCGTACGGACGTCAACATCCTTGCTTCTAGATAGCACTGTATGTAGTTGGGTGGTGCAGTATGCGAAATACCTGTTATTTAGGCATAATGTAGTGTTAAGTATTCTTTTTAAGATGTACATGTAAAAAACCGCGACATTGATAATACTATCTGCAGGCAAATTATCCCCATGACATAATATGAAGCTTACACGGAAACTGGTTCTTGCTAAGGCCAAGGCCTCTGACTTGGACAGCGTGAAGAAACTTAATTGCTGGTAAGCTGGATATTTGACAACGTATGCCTCTTTTAACGTATTTATCTTTGCCTGCATAGATTGATATAAACTGTTAACAATTGTCGGACCATTTGTATTTTCACAGGGGATGCAGTCTTTCAGATGTGAGTAGCATGACTTTGTTATTATTGCTTTATTCGTCTTCTATGATTCTGCATTTGTCGAATCAAAGGTACAATTAACGTTTGTATTGTTAATGCTCTGCAATGCATACTTGAAAACTCTTTGTTGCCTTTGTCAGATTTCAATCTTTTCCCAAATATCCAATGTTGAGGTGCTGACTCTCAGGTTAGTTCACATCAAGTCATATGCTAGTCTGTACGCACGCACGCACGCACGCACACACGCACACACACACACGTTTTGATTCACCAACATGCTGTCAGCCTTTGCTTGTCTCTCTCCTCTGTAGCGTCAACAGCATCTCTTCCCTCTCCCCTCTCGCCGGTTGTCACTCTCTGTGCGAGCTCTACCTGAGACGGAACACTATTCAGTCCCTCTCCGAGCTGTGTCACCTCCGCTCACTGCCCCGCCTCAAAGTGCTTTGGTTGGCCGAGAATCCATGTTGTGGAGCGGAACCAAACAAATACAGAATCACCGTGCTGCGCTGCCTGCCCCGCCTACATAAGCTAGACAACCAGGGTGAGTTTTGTAGCTGCATTCGCCCACGGCAACAATGTTTGATTGACGCGTTTCAACTTGGACATTGTCAAGTTGTGATGTCACTACTTTCTATAAATAAGATTGTCATAATGCCCTCAAGTGTTTCATCAGCCACAACAGAGCAAATGTCTTTACACCAAGCAGCTTCGCGAGGTGACATTTCTCATCCAATATATATAACCTTGCTGTTTTTGTG